>PYXC01001974.1:4155000-4157500 GCA_015244755.2 Tenualosa ilisha | reverse complement strand
GAGCATGCTCGCTTTCATCCGTCTCTGTATACCCTTCTCCCTTTCTCTGCTAATACCAGTTCATTCATTCTGCCCTTCCTCCTTTTTCTCTGCCTTCTCTCACTTTGTCTTTATCTCTCTTACTCACCCTCCTCTCTCTGTATCGCTCTCTGTCTGTTGGTGTTTTGCAAGATCAGCTTGCCCCATATAGGAGAGAAGAGAGATCTACAAGTTGACTGCATGAGAATGAGAAGAGAGGAGAGAGAAATGAGAAAGAGATGGAGAGAGGTAGAGGGAGGAGTGAAGGAGAAAGAGTATGGAAAACAGATGAGTGAGGGAGAAAGGATGTGAAACAGAAGAGTGCGGGAGAAACAGTAAGGGTGCGGGGGAGAAAGAGAGCGAGGGATAGACAAACGAGGGAAAATCAGTGCGCTAGGATAGACAGGGATAGGTGAGAGGAGGACGACCGCAGGCAAAGAAAGCGAGGGAACAGGAAAGTGGAAAAGCAAGTCAAAAACGAATGAAAACACTGACATACACAAAATACTGAAAGGAGAAACTCAAGCGAGATAAGCGAGAGAAAGAGAGAGAGAGAGAGAGGTAGAGGCAGACAGAAACAAACAAAGTGAGTGAGCGAGTGTGTGTGTGTGTTTGTGTGTGTGTGTGTGCTGTGATTCCGCTGGAGCAGTCTTACATAAAGTGCTTTCATTATTATGTGAAAAATGATGTGACTAGCCTGCCACACACAGGCTTTTAGAGGAGAAGAGAGGAGAGGAGAGGAGTGGAGAGGAGAAAATAGGAAATGTGTTCTCTGTGCGTTTGACGTGTACTGCTTACGTAAACACACATCCTGCGCCAGGCCTGCAGCCTTATTCCCTTCATCTATTCTTCATCTTCCTCCTCCTCTTCCTCGATCTCTTCCGACGCTGAGAGGTCCGATCTGACCCAGACTAACAGCATGGTTTCAAATGGATCACGGCCTGGCTAGATGCACCCCTATGCACAGAACCAGCCCATTATCAGCCCAGACTCAGCATGATTGGTGGTGAATAGGTCCCATTTCATGAAGCAAAGGTCCTACCACATGTGTTCCACCCATCCATTAAACAAGATGATTCTGATACACCCAACTCTTCAGGCAGGTGCAGCAACTAATTACCCTTGTAAAGTCCAGAGGCGGAGCCAAACATTGTTTATTTAGATGTTTAATTCCTGGTGTGTGCATGAAGTTTTCAAAGTTTTTCTGTTTCAAAATCCTTCGACCTCAGGGGTCTGAAAATGCCAAAACTGGTGTAGATGAGAGTTGTAATTATAACAAAAGGACTGTGGATTGATCAAAACACTGAACATTATAAGTACTGGTAAGTCTAAGAGATCGGGATCTTATCTTCCCTGCTTCTCTTTTTTACTGTTCTTGTACTACATTCTCGAGAACACTCCAAAATTCCAGAGTAGTAGAGGGAGTGGCCTTATCTTCCTGCTGCTCCATCTCCAACCCATTACCTGGTGCTCTGCTCCTCTCCCATGCCCACCTACCCACTACCTTGCCAACTGTGATCGCCGTAGGGGGCATCAGTACGGAGGGCACCAGTGGCCAGTAGGCACTGATTCATCATACCCCTTGCTGCCACCTCTCTGCTACCACTACTGGCTATTGGCCATGAGCAATGTCATTAATTAAGGAAACCTCTTCTAAGAACAGCAGTCCCGTTCTGGAAAGGTTTCACATAAGCACAAGATGAAATGATGAACACCTATGCTATAACACACAGAATCAAATATGAAAGGATAATGTGCTTTGGCAAATTTTGAAAAACAAAAAAAAAAGCAGAAACGGTCTCTTTTACAGCATGAAAAAAAGTGTATCCAGGAGTATGTGGACACAGTAAAGGTCCGTGTGTGGATCAAAATCTGGGCGTATGCAGGAGTACTAATACAGGAGTGTGTGTGGCCCTGCATACTTATACTAATGTTTTAGGCCATGTTTACTCATATCTAAATATTTTTATAAATATTTTTTAAACATTTGTTTTTTTAAATTGCATTTACATGTATCTAGTGGAATCCAGAAATTACAGCATTTTGAAAAATCTTCACTTTAGAGGCCGTTTTAAAAATATCTGTTTGAGGTGGCTAAAACTCTTTTTACGTATAAATGAGAGGCCCAAAAGGATAAAAAAAAAATATTTATAAAAATATCTAGATGTGTGTAAACAGGGCCTTAGTAGCAACTAGAATGTTGTAACCATAGTTACAACCAAATTCCTACTCCTGTTGAAAATAGATGTACAAGGCAAAGTTTGACTTGGCCCACAAGGCTCACAACATAACCAAAAAAATACTGTTTTGTTTTTCACTAACTAAGAAGTTGTAAGTCACACAAAAATAGTATTTTTCAATTCCAGTGCCTGCAGTGCTCACTCTGTACACTTGAAATGCCTTCTGATTGTCCCCTCCCATCCTGTTTGATAGCTACTGAGTGTGTGTGTAAGTGTGTGCGTGTGTATGTGTGTGTGTGTGT
>PYXC01001974.1:4145000-4150000 GCA_015244755.2 Tenualosa ilisha | reverse complement strand
ATGTAGGGAACACCTTAGTTCAATACTGAGTTGACGGTTTGTTGCAATGCCTTACCTGTAATGAAACATGCTGTTTTCTCAGCTAGATGTTACACAACAATTCGCCCACGCTTTATGTGAACTCGTGGATGCAGGTAAATGAATAAATACAGTCACTCCGTGGGCATGCTGTGCATTCAGCTCCGAGTGATGCGTTTTAAAGCCGCTACTCTGCTCCAAAAGGCATTTTTGGACCGCTGAGCAATTTACACCCACGCTGAACAGTTGCGTAATTGCGCTTACCTGACGTGAAATCCCAGTTGGCCCAACATTTCCCCTAAATCACCTGTTGATTTAATCACTTTATTAGTTACAATGACTTACAAAGTCATCAAAGATGTTTTCCCTTTTGTCCACTTACCTGTCCAAAGACAGACTTGACTATTGGATGAAGTGTGGCGTCATACTCTGAGAAGGCAGCGGAGGACTTTCTTCCGGAGCGTTTGGATACCGGTGGCGGGGGAGCAGGTGTGACAGGCGGCGGCGGGTCGGAAGCGAGGCTGAGGGAAGACCCGGCTTGCGTGCGCTCCTTGGACTCGAAGAACAACTCAGCCTCGTCCGTGGTCTTTGTAAGCGAGGGAGTCGGAGAGGGCTTTCGATGCGGACGGGAGTGTCCATGCTGGTTGTCGGTTGGCGAGTGGTGATTATGGTGATGCTGGTGGTGATGGTGAGAGTGCCGGTGGGACTTGCTGCTGCGGTCTTTTCGGTGTCTCTCGCTCCTGTCATGGTGTCTGTCCTCCTCGTAACCATAATCCTCCTCGAAGTCGATGTGTTTCCCGTGCGACTGAGGTTTGTTCCCGCGCCTAACACCTGTGCTCCGCGAGCCCCCCGAATGCCTTGGCTGACACAGGGGTCTCCGCGCGCTTCCATCGCAGTCATCGTTCCAGTACTGGTCCTCGGTGCCTCCTCCTCCACTGTCTCCCGCGCCGGTGTGTCGGTACTGACTGCGCCGGCTGGTCGCTGCATGCTCCGAGTGATGCGCCGACCTCCGGCTCGGTGCACTGGATCGCAGGAGGGAGGTGGTGGACTCGCTTTTCGGAAGCGAGGAGCTCATTGCTGGTGTTCTGCAAGTTTTGGTGTGTGTATGTGTGTGTGTGTGTGTGATGACAGATTTCTCTTCAGTCCTTGACAGTTTCTCGCACAGCGCAGCGAAGCAGAGCTAGAGTTAGTAGGACTGTCTCATCCATTGGCAAGTATACCAATTTCTCCAGAGCGTGTGCTCTAACTCAGGGCAGGTCTGTTTAAAGCGTTCTCTCCTCCTGGGGGTTATCGGTGTCTGCAGCAACAACAAAAAAGGGCAGCAACACCCACCTGCCTACAGAGGACTCACTCAAACACTCCCGCTGTCTACCTGCCTGCGCCTGGACCCCGACGTGGAGAGTGTGTTATTGGTCCTTTTAGAAGTAAGGTGTGTGAGAGTGTGTGAATGCGAGGCGCACTGGAGCAACGGTTGACGGGCATCGGAGCCGTGTGATGACAGGAGACAGCAGTGAAGTTGAACACCTTTGGTTTTATATAGAGCTCGTGCCGTGGCGCGTGTCGCGAATTGTCCCTGCATAAGACTTGGCCCGGTCCCTCGTGACGCCGGCTTTTAATGACCTGCTTATGAGGCGTACAAAACCCATATTAATCACCGCTCCTATCCCCCACCATCCTGTCCCCAAATCAGTTACCTCGCCCTTCAGTGTAGCCTCTCTACGTCACGTTCGCACTTGATGCAAGGCCATTCAATAGAATCAGTGAAAATAACTGAATGGCCAGCTGACGTCGGCAGGAAAGGAAAAGTGTATTCTTGCAAGTGAAAGATGCTGATTCAATAGATATTCCTGCGTCATGACATCTTCGACAAAATACCAATATGTCTAATTTTAACTAATTTCTTCATTTTCTTACATTTTTAAAAGGTATAAATGACAGCCTAACATAATAAATCTGGTATGAAATTGAAAAATATGGTCAATTGGAGAGAAAAAATTGTAGTCCTTCCTGTTAACCCTGATATACAAACAAAATAAATATAAACAAAACGGCCACCAAAAATGACTATATTAAGGCACACAAAAGCACAAAACAATATAATTGAGAAATTGGAATTTGAGCCTCAAATGTTGCAGTGCAGTATTCTCTCCAAAGACTAATAAAATGGCTATATTAATTCACACAAAGCATAAAACAACAATGTGAAATTTGAGACTTAAATGTTGCTATTCAGTATTCTATCCAAAAGGCTTAAATATAAGTTGTGTTTTGCAGGAAAACAGACTTTTTCACATACACATGTATAGATAGACTTTGGCCGCTGATACTCACAATTATTGGCATTGTGGCACACTGTGCTTTTACTACAAAGAGCATTATGTGGCAGAAAAATGAAAAGACTTGTAGCCTATACATCTTGTTGTTCATGCAGACAGACAAAAGTAATAGAGATAAGCAAAGAATGAACAAAGAAAAAGAAAGAACTGACTTCACAAAACACAGATAGAAATAAATGAGTGGAGAATGGAAGAGAGGGCAGAAGACATGACTGTAGTAAAAGTTTCTGTGGAATCTTATGTCATTACTGTAAAGGTTGTAAATGCGTTAGCGCTTAGCATGTCTCTCCTCCTGGTCTCACATTCACAGTGTGAGCCACAGTAGCTGATTGCAAACACATGAGAGCGATGATTACAGTATGCTGACAGTTTGGGCTGACTGTGGCCTTGTCTGACACAGGTGACATTCCCCCACTGAGAAGGACTCACAACCCCTCAGTCACTGCAGTTTGTGTGTGTGTGTGTGTGTGTGTGTGTGTGTGTGTGTGTGTGTGTGTGTGTGTGTGTGTGTGTGTGTGTGTGTGTGTGTGTGTGTGTGTAAATGCAAGCATGCGTGACTGCGGAATCAAGCCTCCATTATAACACGCAGTCAGGGCTTCTGGCATAAAACTGCCGTGGACACAGCGGTTTCATAACTTCAGAGAGGTCAGCAGTAAACATCCTCGTCTCGCCTCGGCTCGGCTGGGACAGCATTCAGCTATTTAGCGCAATCTATTCTCCTCGGGCTCTGCAATCTTCCTCTGAATAAACAGATCTTGCAGTTACTGGCAGGGAGGTTGCTTTATGTCTCAAACAGAGCGGCGCTCTGCATCAGTCCCAGACAACTCTCCAAAATATGTTCATTGACTTTTAAGTGAGGCAGTTTGCGAAATTTGCTGAGTAAATTTATGAAAAATTTGATTTGACATGTTCTTATGTGTGTGCTTAACCTTACAGCACACTGTGGAAGTTCATTTAATATGAACTTAAATCAACCCACACCACAGGACACCCTCAAAAGGTAGAGATGAGCATTTTGTTTTTTTGTGTGTTCTCTGCACTGAAGTCCTGAGTGGTTGGGAAGATGTCTGATTGGAATGTGTTAGTGAAGATTTTTGAGAGCAGCAGGCTGTGTGAATGTGTGTGTGGTGTGTATTTAAAGAGTCTGAGAGATGCATAGACTGTGTGTGTGTGTGTGCGTGTGTGTGTGTGTGTGTGTGTGTGTGTGTGTGTGTGTGTGTGTGCGTGTCAAGGTCCCTGAGAGCAGAGTAGATTTGGACATCCAGGAGCTGAGGCAGCATCTGTCCTACTGGCTTTGAGTGTCTTCCTGTGTTGGCAGCTTCAGTTGTCTAGTCTCTCCAGTGCAGTGAGTTTGGCTCCAGTCACACCTACTGTAGTGACTTAACTTTTCTGTGTACTAACCACACCTCCCTCCCACACACATACAATGATACTTACCTCTCTGTCCATTTGTTACCCTTGTCCCCCTTTAAATGTTTTTCTCTTCTCTGTTTTTCCCCTTAAATGTTTTTGCTGTCTGCATTTGACCTCTGTGTGTTTCATAGTTTTATGACTAACCCTACACTAAAGCTGAGACAGCTCTCTCTCTCTCTCTCTCTCTCTCTCTCTGTCTTTCTGCTCTACACTCTTCTGTGTCCTTCTTACGTAAGGATCCGGGGAGCGGAGACTGCTGACAAGGCTTAGGTGGTGCGTGTTTGTGTGTGTGTGTGTGTGTGAGATTGCTGTCTGTCAAACGTGACACAGTGTGTGAGGGTCCCATCTGCGTACCCAGGCTCCTTCGCTCTCTCAGCAGATGCTTCTGGAGCGGGGCAGAAGGCACTGATGAAGGGGCTACACACACACACACACACACACACACACACACACACACACACTGTTTTAGGCATTTTGCTTATCTAACGGGGTATATGGAGTAGTGCCTTTGGTGTGTGTGTGTGTGTGTGTTGGGGGTAATGGCATGCAGTAACCCCCCCCCCCCCTCCTGGGAGTTTGTGTATGCTGACATCTGTGTCTCTGTCTCCCCTGCTCTGGGGGGAGGCTGAATATTTAGTTTCTCCATCCTCTTCTTCATCATAGTTGTGCTCTTTTGATCTGTTTGTTTGAGTGTCCTTTTCACCCTTTCTTTTTTTGTTTTCTCTCTCTCTGTGCTGTTTTTGCTGTCATTGCTCTATCTGTCTATCTGTTTAACTGTCTGCTTCTTTCTTTCTCACTACTTCATGCATTTTCTCTCTCGCTCAATTTATGTTTTCGGTGCTTTGTTTGTTTGACCCTTTGACTACTTCTGTTTCTCTCTCTCTCTCTCTCTCTCTCTCTCTCTCTCTCTCTCTCTCTCTCTTTGTGCTGTGTTCTGCTCCTCTGCTGTCATTCTCCCTGCAGAGCTTTTACTCAGAAGCTACAGTATGTGTGTGTGTGTGTGTGTGTGTGTGTGTGTGTGTGTGCATGTGCACGCGATCTGAGTTCTCAGTCCACTGTCACACTCTTTGCAGAGCTGTTACTTCGGAGCCACTGTGTGTGTGTGTGTGTGTGTGTGTGTGCTCTTAGTTCTCAGTTTGCTGTCATACTCTTTGCAGAGCTGTTACTCATGAGCCACAGTGTGTGTGTGTGTGTCTGTCTGTCTGTGTGTGTGTGTGTGTTCTCAGCCTGCTC
>PYXC01001974.1:4040000-4140000 GCA_015244755.2 Tenualosa ilisha | reverse complement strand
GCCACAGACCACAGGCAGCATTCGACCCTAATATGGCCCCTGATGCAGTTCTGAAACAGCATTTTTTTGGCCTGATCTGACTGACTTGGTTCTGTTACAGCTCTGCTATGGCTCTGGCCTGCTTCTGATAATGGCTATGCTCAGGGTTTGATGCAGCTCTAATGCAGCTCTGATCTGACACCGATTTGATTCTTATACGGCTCTGATCTGACAGCTTTTACCTGGCTCTGATTTGGGTCTTACAAGGATGTGATCTAGGTCGATATAGCTCTGCTCTGGCTCAGATTTTGCCCTGATTTTGAGTCGGTTTGTATACTTCTCTGATCCAGCTCTGACACAGCTCTTATCTGCCTCTGATTTGGGTCTTATACTGTATGGATCGGATATGGTTCTGAAATGGCTGTGCTGTGACTTTAATCTAGCTCTGATTGGGTCTCGTCTGGATCTGATCTAGCTCTCATGCAGCTCCAGGTCCAGGTGGAATCTGTTTTGTGTCCTGCCATCTGGATCGTTTCTGCTCCCCTCTACTTAATGAATGAGTCTAAGGGGAAAAGGGAAATATATTTATGGCCCCTTTCTGACCACATGTGATTCATGGCATGCTGTACTAATGAGTGTAGGTAAGTGTGTGTGTGGGTGGGTGTGTGCATACACATAGATAGGTGTGGGGTGTATACACATACACATACATACATCATGTTTGTGATGCGTGTGTGTGTTATTTATTACGGTGTTATGTGCATGTGCAGGTGTATAGCTGTGTGTATGTGTGTGTGTGTGTGTGTGTGTGTGTGTGTGTGTGTGTGTGTACACATATATACAAACTGAATGTGTGGAGGCTTATACATGTGTCTGAGTGTATAGTTACAATGTCCCAGTCAGTGTGTAGTTTGTGTGTGTGTGTGTGTGTGTGTGCGTGTGTGTGTGTGTGTGTGTGTGTGTGTGTATGTGTCCCAGATGGCCATGCCCTCTCAACAGAGCATTCAGAGCCCAGGGCTGGAGATGGTCAGGAAATGGAGAGACTCATGTTCACAGTGGGCACTGAAGTAAACTAGGACACACTTCACTACTAATGAGAAAGTATTACACGTGTGTTTGTGTCTGTGTCTGTGTCTGTGTGTGTGTGTGTGTGTGTGTGTGTGTGTGTGTGTGTCTGTGTGTGTGTGTGTGTGTGTGTGTGTGTGGGGGGGGGGGGGGGGGGGCATGTATGTGCATGGACTGTGGGTATTAATAAACAGATCATTCATTCAGATACCGTATGTGTGTATGTATGTATGTATGAGCGTATGAACTGACATTAATTTAGAATGAGGTGTTCTGTCAGTAATGGTAGCCAGTATTACAAAGGCAAAAGCCTTGATTATGATTGGTTGATTTGCATTCGATGCTGTTGTAAAATCCCCAATATACCATGGCTCTGGACGCATTTTGTTCTATATAGCCCCACCGTACAAAAGTTATGGTGGCTTCCTCTGTATGTTACTTGCCAACCATTCAGCTAGAGGGAATATATTTATTAGTGGAAGAATTGTTATCTGTGGATAAATCGCTATATTTCTGATTGCTGTGTCTCTATTTAATGAAACCGTGTCAAGTTGATGTAGTAACCATTTTAGAGATGCAATAAGCTACTCTAGGCTGGTTTTACGGTTGTTTAACGACACTCCACTACGCATTGTACCAAACAACTCCCCTTAATGGGAGTAAAATCAGCATAACCCATGGCCTCTCAGGGCTTATTGCCTTCTTCTTTGGTGGCAAATGTATATATGTATGGGTAAGTTGAGTATTCATTGTCTAAGGCGCTGCTAAATAAACACCCATGCACTGCGTGTGTGTGCGTGTGTGTGTGTGTGTGTGTGTGTGTGTGTGTGTGTGTGTATGTGTGTGTGTGTGTGTGTGTGTGTGTGTGTGTGTGTGTGTGTGTGTGTGCGTGCATCTACTTTTGTGCAGGTGTGTTTGTAACTTATGTGTGGACTGTGAATGGCTGTGAGAGTGAATAAACATGCACAAGTGTACACTATTGTGTTGTCATAACATTGGTGTGATGCATGATGCACAAAACAGCTCTTTCTTAATCCCCTAATTAGGAAATAGGCCCACTAAACTCCTATTTATCCCTAATAGCTCACAGGTTATGCCCAAACAAGCAGATACAATATCCCAGCCAATCCAAAGACATGCACGTAAATTATGTTCTGAAGACTCTCTCTCTCTTTCTCTCTCTCTCTCTCTCTCTCTCTCCCAGGCACTCAGTCAACACCTCACTATCAAAGGGGTATTTACCGCAAAGGCATTCTCATGCTTCATCCTTCCCACTCAGCTGCACATAGTGAAACCACAGGCTATAAAAGGAAGGGAAGATATAAAACAGATATGTATTGCTTGGAGAGAGAGAGAGAGAGAGAGAGAGAGATTGCCTATCAGCATAGGCTACTTAAATACTCATCACTATCTGATGTATAGTAGCTGTCTGTCTCCCTCTAGAGGTACAGGCTTGAATTACAGATCCTCCAAACTACCCCCCACTACACCCCAAAGGGGGTGTCAGAGGATCAGGTGAGGTCAGATTATTTCCGGTTAATTATGTAATCGTGCATGCCCTCCCCTCTCTCTTTCTCTCTCATACACACACACACTGTGTTTTTTTATCACATTTTTCTGGGTGATTTTACTTTCCTGGGTAATCTTCAAGAGGCTTTGCACTGCACTCCAGAGACAAGCCTCCACAAGAAAGAGAAGAGTGGCTAAAGAAAGAAAAGTGGCTACACACACACACACACACACACACACACACACACACACACACACACACACACACACACACACACACACACACACACACTCTTTCTGTCTCTCTCACAGACACACACACACACATGCTCTGCCAAACTCAACCAAATTCTGCCTAGTAGTTATCTTGATGCCTACATGGCAGTATCGACTAGCTCATCTTTCAACAAAATTCCCTATTGTTGTCATAATCTACTTCCATTCCATTCAGTTCTCACATAGCGGTACATCCACACAAAACTTTTTGTGTGCGAGTTTTTTTTGTGTGCAAGTTTTCTTTTTTAGTTTTCTTCTGGCTGCACTCTTTTACTTAAAATAACACCTTCAAACTATTTGATGCCACATTCCCTTACAAAAGAAAGTGGAATTTTTCACATTTTACCATGGGTGCCAGAACAACAAATATTGCGGAATACAATACAGATGAATGCAAAGTTGCATTCAAGATGATTCAAAATCAAAAGTATTTCATGAAAATGGCACATAACAGATTTAACTGTAAATGTTACTTCAGATGTTGAGTCCACCATTCTAACCCAACACTGCTGAACCCAAAGGTCAAAAACTCAAAGATCTGTTCCTTCAGACTTCATTCTAAAAGCCTTGTATGCCTCCTAGGCACACAGACGCTCAGTGCTGGTTTACATTTTGATAGGCCTATCAAATTGCTCACAGTTTAATAGACCTATGGACCCATGTCACTGCAGCCAATTTTCCAGGAAGTACAAGGAAAGCACACTGAATCAGACAATTACTGGATGTCATCAAGATGTCATTAGTAACACCTGTGCTTACCTTTCAACTTCCTGGGAAATTGACTGCAGCAACATGGGTCATGGGTTCATTTGCATTCAGGATGATTAGATGAGGTTATTACTGCATACTCATTCCACAGGTGTAATTTTTTTATTTTGATGTCAGAGCATTTCATTAATTGACCATGATCTAGGTGTGAAGACTATTTCAACTAATTCAGCAAAAATGGCTCCAGAAAAGTATCTCATACCATTCCCTCAGTAGCCAATTCCCTTCAAATTAATTCAATTGTTGAGCAACATGATAATTATTTCAAACATTTTTGATTGTAACACTAAAACAATATTTTCAAGCACTGACTTGAAAAATAACTGTGATTATTAAGTAGGTATTGTAAACAAGACACAGACGAAGAGTGGAATCCTGCATGCTTCCCCTTTGTGTCACTTGTTGGGTTTCCATTCCATCCAAGTTTCCAGTTGATACGTGTATAAGTTCTGTCTGTGGTTTTGATTATGTAGTAAAGGAAAGTGCAACAATGTATTTGCTTGAGTAAAATACTAGCAGAGGAGGGCATGTGTAACTGTGGAAGTGTAATACTGGCCCATGGTGATAACCTCTGAGTTCTCTAAGTGAAATTCACTTTTAGTTAAACTGTATCAGACTGGGAACACACCTACACTTAAACACACATACACAGAGCGAGAGAAAGAGAGAGAGAGAGAGAGAGAGAACACCCTGCTGGTCCTCTAGATCAACTCTGATAACATTGTTAGGATATATCTTCCAATGCGAAGAAAGGTGAAGAGGACATTTGTCTTTCATACAATAAAGCTGTAGCTTAATAAAGATTTAAAGGAAAAAGGAGATCAGAAAGGGGGTGGATTGCTGTGTTCTTGCATTCTTGTATTTTCTTTTCCTGAAAGAGAGCATGTTACTACTTTATAGGGATATTTTACTACCAGGGTAGTCCTGGGAGTGCAACCTGTCAACATATCAACTCAGTGGTGCTGTTCTAAATTCAGCAGCTGATTCCTTCAAAGCATGTGGTGACCAGCTGTCTTTTCTCAGGACATAGTGGAATCACGGAGTGACTGTGGGGGTGTGGGGTGGGTCACTGTAAGAGAGTACGCAGAACTCTCTAGAGGATGTTTGCCGTCACAGGCAACCTCTCAATGTTAGTTCTTCTGGGAAAGTTGAGGCATCAATGTCCCCCTCGTTCTCCCGCCAGTCCCTTCATCAGTCTGACAAACACTCAGCTCATCTTCACTTTCGGTTGTGAACAGATAGACAATCCAATGAAATTACACAACACACGGATAAGTCTATAAATAAATAAGTGATGAGCACGCCAATGTGGTGCTTGATTTATTGTGTTAAAGATTAATAAAGTGAGATTGTCTCTGTATTTTCGTGATGGCCTAGTAGTTACCTTTTCTTGTCTATTATAGTAATTTATGGAGGAGTGGTCGGATACTGATTGGACCTTCTCGCGATCATTGTAACCGCGGCGCGTGAGTGGGCAGTATGTCAGTAGCGCACTGAAGAGAGGCCCGTCAAGCGGCTCCGCTGGATGTGCTGGGCTTCCGATCCGACCTCAGTCTGCAATCACGTGGGAGGAGTCAGTTCAGCGGTCGG
Organism: Tenualosa ilisha; assembly: GCA_015244755.2. Lineage (NCBI taxonomy): Eukaryota > Metazoa > Chordata > Actinopteri > Clupeiformes > Clupeidae > Tenualosa > Tenualosa ilisha. Next base: position 4,134,813 of record PYXC01001974.1, on the reverse strand, counting down.
GTCAAGGCTAAGTAATTCATGATGGAGAACAGGGCCGTGGAGACATTTTCGAGCAAAATGGGAGTTAGCAAATATGACCTAAAGCCTTCAATGTGTAAAATGATATGGCAGAGCCATAGATTCCAGTACATTGCTGATGTGGTATGCCTTGAAGAGCCTTGTAGATGTTGCATACAACACTCAACAGGCTGGTGCGTTCCTGAGAGATTTAGGGACTTTTGGGTTTCTTAAATGAGTATCATCTGCTAGGATAAACGCAGAACCTCAGTGAAAGATTTAGACTTTTCTCAGTAGCCTATTTCAGAATGGAGATTTCACAGTTGCACAACATATCTCTTGCGCTTTGAGAAACAAAGTAAGTTCGATTTATATTTTCAGTAATGATCGGTCCTCGGCTGCTTTCAAAATTACATGAGAAAATTACTCCAGTAATATATCCCCCTTTTACGTAATTCACAGGAATTCACGATTTACCTTTAATTCGCTTACTTGAAGTGATGTCAGGGACGGCCCTCCTGCCTCCCCCCCTCCCCCGCCCTCCCCCGCGTCACGAACCTACACAGTACCTCTCACAGGCATGAATTTCACATGTCACATTGAGGAGCGCAAGTGGTGCAACAACTCCTAAAGCAGAATGGCCAAATCCAAGTCGCGTTCGCGCTGTCTGGTTTGTTTTGCTTTGCTGTGCGCAGCAGGTATCATCGCTATTTGCTGCTTTGTTTTTATTCGCCCAATGCAATGCTCAAAAGATACCTTCAAAAAAGCTGCTGTGGCTGCGGACTCCGAGATGTGTTCCAATATCGGCAGGTAAAATTATCTACTTGGTTTCTGTTGTTTCCATACAATAAAAGGGAGCGTTAACGACGTATGAGGAAATAACCAACATGCCTGGATATGTTTATTTGCTAGACAGAAAGCGCGACATGACAAGTGAAGTATTCTTTTAAAGGAGGTGATTCATGATGAGTGTAGTGTGACATCAACTGCAGAGCGACGGACTGCAATGCTATTACGTTTTAAATTGTGCTCCTTGTGTATCTCAGAGCAAGGAGATCAATTCAGCGTGGCCCTGAGTGGTTCTCACTTTCTTAGTTAAATAGTTACCTGCTTAGTTGTGTTCCAAGCAAGTTTAAAAGTTTGACATGTAGAACGTATGCGTGATAAATCATGTGCGTTAGGTAAGTTTGACATATCCCTACAGTTTTCGCAGTGGGATGTAACAGTTTTTTTTTCAGACCATGCATCGTTGGTCATTTGGACCACCAGGAAGATAGAGAAAAAACGCATCATGAATTACGAGTAATGTGGGAGGCACTTAAAGCTCATCAAACACTGGAAAATATCAAGCACCAATGTAATAGCACAAACATGGCATGCGTGTGTCATGTGTCACACATGCTGTCAGGAGACAAGTAAAGTCAAGGATTTAGTGCCTCTTCCACCATTGTGCTTTGTTTTCTATGTCCTGTGTCCTTTGAAAAGAAAAATTTCCTTGTTTCCTTGTTTCCTCTCAGTCTAATCCTGAGAGACACATATCACTGGCAGCAGCCATAATTTCCAAAAAGGTCAGGGAGACTCATTAACCTATACTGTGTTAGATCATTGCCTCCTTGGCCTGACTCAGCAGAACAGACAACTCAGGCAAGATTTCAACATCCCACTAAAATATTGTCACTGAATCAGTGAATGTAAGCAGCACGCCTCAGGCTAATCTCTAGGCAGGTTGTACAATCTAGACCAACCTCTAAATTTACATGCAAGTGTGGTTGGAGAAGTCATTTCATTTCAGTTGAGATGACAGTCATTCTGTGGCCCAGTTACTGAAAGCGATTGGTCATTGTTTACGAGGCACCACAGACATTACCCAGATGGTTTCACATTTCAGGAACTCAAACAAATAATGCCATCAGATTAGAAAGTCACTCCACCGGCAATAACCTAAAATGATATCAGTGTGTGTGTGTGTGTGTGTGGTGTGTGTGTGGTGTGCATGCATGTATGCGTGTGTGGGTGGTGAATCACATCTGAGTTAGGTATGTCTTTGAGTGTGTGCATGTGTGTATGTGTGTTTGTGTGCATGCATGTAGATTTATGCAAGTTTGAGTGTGTGTGTGTGTGCATGTGTGTGTGTGTTCATGGGTGGTTCATGGGTATCAAGATTGAATGGAGAAAGAGTGTATAGTTTCTTCGCCTCCCAATCTCTTTTAACCTCCACCAGTCCACTGTCATCTGTTCCATCAGATCAAATCAGATCATGTCTTTTATCTGCACACAATCTAAATCATCAGGACCTCAGTCAGACCATTAGACTGGTAAACTGCCTTTTCACAAATTCATTTTGTATTTGACTTGTTCATATAACAACTGCCCGCTGTTCAAAACTAATTCATTTACGATGTCTAAATGTTAGCGACTTAATGCAAGTCGTAGGATTTACTGTAAGATCCTGCCCTGTGAAAGGGGCTTTTGTGTTGGTTGGTTAATCAGTAACCATACTGACTCTTGGTCGAAACAGTCATTTCTTCTGAACATGTAAATGATTAAAGGCCCAAATGAATCCAAATCAGTAATTTGTTCTGAACAATCAGAGGCTATTACTAGTTAAATGCCATCCAAACATCAGCAGGAGCCACTGAGAGATTCTTGGCTAAGAGACATTGTCTGTGACTTTAAGAGAATGTGAGTGTATGTGTGTATGTGTGTGTGTGTGTGTGTATGTGTGTGGTGTGTGTAGTTGTGTGTGTGCGTTACCCCACAGTGCTGTAAGAAGTGTTTTAGCAAGTCCCTTGCCAGCATGTTCATCACTGACGCATATCCTGTGGGATTCATATCATATGAGCACAGCACAGTGTGTGTGTGTGTGTGTGTGTGTGTGTGTGTGTGTGTGTGTGTGTGTGCATGCTCCATTTGCACAGAATTATGTTTATACTCTCAGTCTCCCTTTAGACAAGTCTTTTTTTGCTGTTGCACACTATTGTAGGCTGCTAGTTATTTAGTAGCCAAGAACTCATGCAGTATGTGTATACAACAGACTTGCAGAAGGTTTCTCTGCAGTAGCATGAGCGTGTGTGATGCATAGATGTGTTTTGGTGCATTTAACTACTCTGTGGTAGTGTGTAAGTGTGTGTAACACCTCATCTTAAGTTAGCATCTGTAAACCATTAACACACTTCTGAATGGTAAATGTAACATATTTGTAAAGCCTCACAATTATTCTATTGAAGTACAAAAGTTTTTATAGTCTACATAGTAATACATAGTGATATAATGTAAGATCTTACATCATGTTGAGTTGACTCTGATATACGCTCTCTCTCTCTCTCAACACATGTGTTGGATTAAGAAATTAAATAATTACCATCATTTTTGGCAGGGCCAGTGTCTGAACTCATCTTTGAAGTGAAAGCACACCAGAAAGACTGCAGAAGACTGACCAGGACACTGAATGTCCACTAATGACTCAAGACTGTCTTCTTGGGTTTCTCGTGTTAACTATCACTGCACCAGAGGTTAATGATGAGTTGTATTCTGGCCTGCGTAAAATACCTCTGGCTGGCAGTAGTAAATTTCGTCTTACCAAAAATACCTCTGATAACTTCTGAGTTCAGTAGCAGTGTGTGTTGCCAACTCTCCTGAATCTGGGGTGGTAGTGACATGGTTGTTAAATAATCTGGCTAGCATGCCAGTAGCTTGGAATTTGGGGAGTCAAATCCTGTTTGCCAACATTGTGCCCTTGAGCAAGGCACTCATCTGATTGACCCTGATGTCATTTATAGTTGACAAATGTCAAAATTGTTGCTTTGGATAAAAGTGTCTGCTAAATGCAAATCTGGCGTGACACATAAACATCCAGCTTCAATCTCAGACCATACAACAGCTCTAGAAAAGAATAGACTATTGCTGTAAATAGAATATTTATGCATTATTAAACATATAAACCAACTTGTTCCCAGCTGGTTAATTAGTGGGAAACACTGATGCATTGATTGGTTCATACAAGCATTTGCCCTTGACTTGATAACCTGAATGGTTGTGATTCAATTTCTCCTTTCAGTCCCCTGTTTGTTAATTCACAGACAAATGCCTTACATTTTTGAATTTTGCATTTGTTCTCACATTACCACTGTTATGATTCTCTTGGATAATATAAGAGTTTTACACTAAAACACAACACACTCTATTGCATTTTCAAAGCATGGAGTAGGCCTACACTATGCAGAGGTGATAAAACATAATAAAAGAATAATAAAAGAATTGTGCATAACTGACCCTGCACTCTATGTATCACACCTAAATAGGTTAATATCTCTGCATGAATGAGCCTTTAGAATAGAATGACAATACATGGGTGGGAATGCAATGCTCTTATTAGTTATGTCAATTTTTCTCTCTTCATTTCATATGCCAAAGTGCTTTGGCTGTATGAAATGAATCCTTCTATGAGTGCCACGACAAAACTTTTTAGTCTCCCTCGGTGACAAGTGCAGTGACAAGCCAAGCAGCCAATGAGTGATCCCCATTACTGACGTCCTCCAGCTCGTTTGCATACATTGTTTGCAACCAGGCAGCAGACGTCCTCTGATATCGTCTGTGCTTTCCAAACCTCTCAAATGTGGCACAAAGACAATCAAAGATGGCCCAGACACTATCAGATGTCTGATGCCGGGCCTGTGTGTGCTTCACTTTTGTGTTAGTCTCCTGGATTGCTTCTCCAAGTGCAAGAGACTACTTTGCTCTCCTTGTTTTGAGAGGAAGTATTTCTTTTAGCGGTTTAGTACTTTGAGAGGAGGTGTTTTTCTAATCTGAAGTCACTAAGTTTGTGTTTATCTCAAGAGCATTATCATCACTCCAGTCAAGCCCTTTATTCACGCCTCATTGGTGTAGTAGGCGTAGAGTCAGAGTCAGAGTACTTTAAAGTACCGGTTAGGTGTATGTGTATGACAGCCATCTGTGTACAAAGGAAAAAGGACAGCTGACCTCACTTAACCTTGGGGAGCTCCCACATGATAGCAGATGAGAGTTTTATTCATTTGAACTGAATGCTGTTGGTCAGAAAGGAGGCACACCGTGGCTTGAACATCTTGGACACCAGAAGATTTATTTTTAATTGTCTTGTATTGTATTAAAGGCTGGTGAAAAGTTGATGAAAAACTGATGGAAAAATTAGCTTTTGCATGTGTGTTGGGTTTGTCTAGGCACAGCACTGAACACATCAGGGCTGAAATGTTTTCCTGAGATATTGACAATAATTCTGTTTCTGAAACATGTTTGGTCAAATAAGATATTCCAGTCATAAACTGCATGATGTTCCACTTATGCTATCGCTCGCTCTCTGGAAGTGTTTCTCTAAAAGCTAACTGTTTTCTTTGCATTAGGAGAGGAAAGTTTTTTTTTTTTTTTTAAATACATTTTAGTTCTCATTCTTTTCGGTTCACAAAGTTAATAAAATGGCTACTTTCTTCCCTCAGATTTTTTTTTGGTGGTAATGAGAAGCTACACCCAAAGCTGGAGGTGGTGCATGTTATGTTGCCAGTATGGGTGCCTTGACTTGTCAACCAAAATGTCAATTGACTCACTAAACATTTTTTCTTGTAATGAAGTTACAAATGATGTTTACTGTGGGATTGTGGGATGACAAAATTTCACTTTACAATGTATAAACTGAAAATTACTTTAGGTCTGATGTTACAGAACTCCCTAGGTAACATGGAAGACAGAAAATAGGTGTATTTTTGCAAGATCTGGCAAAAAGTTTTTGTAGCACCCTTGTGCATTGCATAAACTGATGTCCTTGCTGCTGAAGTGTACATTCTGCAAGATGTTGGCAGAATCTTTTTTTTATGTCCATGTCACCTTCGAGGCTCAATATGATATGTCCCCATGGATTTATTATTTTATTGTAAATCAGTCTGTGGGATTTCTAAGAGGAATGGCTCTTCAGCTAGCCATGCTTTCTGTAGGGGCACCGATATTTATGTACATTACTCACTTCATGAACCTAATGAGACGGATGTTGTCTGTCATGTTTACATTGGTTTTCTTGTGTTCTTCCTTTTCTTAAAAGCACTGTTACTCATTCAGCTCATGCATGACAAGACAGACAGCATCTGTGTTCCTCATCGAGTGAGCTAGATAGACTACAAGTCTTTTTAATCTCCAGAGGAATCCGTGGGATTTTCCCACTGTTATGTCAGTGATGGTGAGACAGTGTCTGGGAGATTGTTCATTTTCCAGTAACTCTCTTTCTCTCTCTCTCTCTTCCCATTTGCCTCTACTTGATGGAATTTCACATGGCTTCATTCCCTCTGCTCACATGAAGAGAATGTGTGTTGGATCAACAGAATGTCTGATTCTGTCCCTGTGCTTCCGTTCCAACAACTGGTGGTGGCGGCAGATGCACAGGTTCACCAATCTGTCAGCAAAATATGCTGTTCCTGTCATGTTCTCTGCCTTGTATCTTTTATTAGAAGCTTTTGCTTTGAATAGAAAGTAGAGAATGACCGGAAAAGAAAATGTCTGGGAAAGAGAGGTGGGTGTGGGTTTGTGAAACAGCAACAATGGCTCACAATTAACCCTGGGTCCCCATGGACACTTACTACTCTGATGTGGATTCTGGCATGTTGGATAATAGTTGTTTCATTTGCAGTCACAAAATAGAGAAGAGCAGTGAAAATGCCAGGCACCAATATAAAACTCTTTTTCATGACCACATTAGTTGGCTTGCTTGGATTCAGGTGCTGTAGAGAGTGAAGTCAGGAATAGGGTGATGGTTCACCAGTGAAAAACAGAGAGAAGCTATGGTTTATTCTACTCTAGCGAATGCTAAAACTGAAGTATGCAGTACAGTAAAAAGTAGAGTAAATACAGTAAAAACACAGTATGTGTTCTGGGCTGTTGAATTTGAAACAAAGGGATGGTATGACAGTTCTACACTGGAGAACGTCAGCTGAAGAAAGTGGGAGTGAAAGTGTCTTCACTTAGCACTTAGCAGTCTTATTTATTTATTTAACTGATTTCACTCAATCCAGAAGTGCACATTGAGCACAAAGGCAGGCCCCCAGTTGCTTTAACATTCACATAATTTAAGTAATGTGAATGTGAACTTGAAGGTGTATTCCCTGTTGCTGGAATAGTCACTGCCTTAGTCAGTATGTTGGCAGAACTCCAGGCATCAAACGCATTCCCATTTAAACACAAAAGGCTGATGGGGGCAGCACTAAAAAGAAGAGAAGGGTTTGACACACACTCCCTTGGCACATTGATACAGAGGGGGTCCCGGGGTGGGCAACACCAGACCAAAGCGCTTTTTCACAAGTTTTCTAAGACCTTGAAAACTCTTCCCAGAAAGACGGATTTTTTGGGGGGGTAGTTAAGGAATTACGCTTTTGTGTGTGTGTGTAGGGGGGGGGGGGTCAAAAGAGTTATCCACAGAATGAGAAACTTCAGAGCACATCCAGCTGACAGAGCTTTGTAGCTGTCAAAGGAACTTTGTAAATAAGTAGGGCATGCACAGAATATCTCAAACAATCTGCTATTGTCTTTTTTTTAATTAAGGGGCATTTCCTGTAAGCCTTTTGGGAGTGATGTAACAGGCTTTTTTCAGTTGCCTGTGGACACTTTTTTTTCAGTTGCCTAAGGACAAACGTACCTAAGTTTGTCACGTAACCACCTATTTGAAATACTCCCCTGGTCAAATCAAAACAAGCAATCAGACAAATGACCTGAAGTCCTATCAGGTGAGAGGCCAAAAACACAAAGGTACAATGAAGAGCAGCATAAAAGAACATTGTTAAACAAACTAAACAAAGGCGCAGTCAGAATTACAGAATTAGTCCATAAAAGGAAACGTAAGTGTGTGGTGTGGTGTGATGTGTTCAATGTGGATCTCTCTGTTCTTTGTGTCAACAGCTTTGGGCTTTATGTGTGTGTTTGTGTGTGTGTTTGTGTGTGTGTAAATTGTGTAATGTGTTGCAATGTGTGCTGGGAACCACTCTGTGAACTGTAAACCATTTTCTTGGCAGAAGAATAATTATTTATGAGTTGATGAGGCCAGATTTATAACCCCTTTCACTCTGCAAGGTTGTATAGGTTCAGCTGTAAGCCTCTCTCTCTCTCCCGTGTGTTGTTATTGTTGTGGACAGGGATATGCTGAAGAAGGGGGGCTCTGCAGTAGACGCGGCCATCGCTGCCCTGATCTGCACATCCCTGGTGAACCCCCAGAGCATGGGCCTGGGGGGAGGATCCATCTTCACCATCATGGACAAAGCCGGTGAGACACACACACACACACACACACACACATCCATAGGGCCTTGCTACACACTTTTGCGAAGGAATCAGCTCTGTACTAATACTACCTTCACACAGAGCTAGTTTTAGGGACCCTGAGGGCCCATGGCAAAGGGGACTTAAACCACCTCCCACCCCCCCCAGCACTGTGGTATTGCACAATATGGCAACATGGCATTAAACATCACCTGAACAAAATTAGATAGTTACAAATTTTGTCCAATAGACAAACACTATCAGCGTAGGAGATACCCCTCCAACTTGGAGTCCTAGACAGTCAACTGGTGTGCCTGCCCAGTTGCTACAGCTCTGCTTCCACAGCATGATTCAGTTGTAATCAGCTGCATGTGCAGCTTTGTGCTCAGGTTTCTCCACACGATCCAGTTTTAGTCTAGAAGAGGTTTCTTCATGTGTTCCAGTTCTATTTTTTCTGGTCTAGAAGAGACCAGAACTGGATCCATGTGCACTAGTTCTGGTGTAGAAAGTTTGCTTCCAGTGGACAGTTCAGCTTGCATGCTGTTCAGCATGATTCAGATCCATACAGTTCACATGGATCTCACAGATGGGCCTCTAAGAGAGCCTGTCTTTAAGCTCAATTGAGCCAAGCTGGAGTCCAAGTTGAAGCTGGCCTTCCTCTGTTTTATTTGGTTTTTCTCAATTCACCAGTGTCTCAACACTCCTCTACTTTTTCATGAATTAATACCTCAAAATAAACAGTTTCTTTGACCACTTGCAGAATTGTGCAATCACGACATCAGCAATGTCATAAACTATCGTAAATCAAACTAACTATAAGTAAATAATCCTTTGTTAGGACAAGCTACATTTCTAGCCTAGAAATCTAGACGTACCCTAGCAGTAGCAAATAGTTTTGCTCAGCCGGTATGTCTAGTCATGAGCCATAGGGCCTCCGTAGGTCTTCTTCCCAGGTTTGGTCGGACCAATCACATCGCTCTGTCCTTATAGAGAGTCGCCTAAACGTACACTAGTGGCAGCTTATCAGCACATCAGCTTATCAGTGTGCAGGGGCAGTTTGAAAGTCAACCGCTGACTCCATGGTTGACTTGTCAGGCTAACACTTGTCTTGCTTGTCAGGCTAGCACTTGTCTAAGTTAAGAGCACATGGAGCCTTTTAGGCCTTGAGCTAGAGGGTTGGTCAGGACCATCTAAAGGCAGTAAGGTGCATAGTGATTTTTGGAATGGTATGCCACCCTAGAGTTAGAAAATAAATGATCCATTCCATTTATTATCGTGGTAGCTAACTGTTATGGCATATGTGATGTAAGGGATAACCACCGCCTAGGTGGGCTGTTATACGGAATTAGTGAACAAGGCAGAGGCAAAGAACTTCACAACGCAAATGGGGAATGAAGTTCCTCTGCCAAGTTTATAATTGCATGTAACAGCACACCTCGGCAGCCATTATCCCACTTATCACCCGGTTGCAACTTGTGGAACAGGCGTACAAACACGTACCATAGCGTACAGCTCAGTTTCAAAGAAACCTAGTTCAACCACCGTTTACTATGGTTGTTATAGTTACCATTCAAAAAAGCAATGATATAAAACGATAGAAGGATGATTAAACTTTTTCACCAGATCTACCCCATAGGTATACCTTATACAGAATTAACACACACCCTGCCAGCTATTCAGAAACAATATTCCATTTCTGGTGATAAATGAACTTAATCTCAGTAACTTAACCAGTGTAGCCTCTTTATAAGATTAGATAGTCCAGACTCAATAAACCACACTCAGTTTAATTTTGGCTGTGTGACTCTCTCACTGTTTGTTCCCATTTTTGTGTTGCTTTGTTTTTCTTTGGCACCATTTCATTGTCCTTATTTGTTTTGTCACCTGGAGACATGCCAATTTTCCCGATCTTTCACTTGAAAAGATTCCCTTTTTCCTCTGCTCTCCTCTCTTCTCGTGTCCTCTCCCTCCTTCTCCTTCTACATCCATCTCTCTTCCTCCTCCTCCTCCCTCTCCCTCTGTCCCTTGCGCCCCCCCCCCAGTCCAGTCCAGTCCAGTCCAGTCCAGTCATGTCCACTTGTATGTTAGCATATCTGCTGTGAACCCTTCTTTTCCCTCTGCTCTCTGCACCCAAGTTCATTCCCAGAGTCATTGTCATGCTTTCTCTTTCTGCCCTAAGCCCTCCCCGCTTCTCAAAAATACCACTTCCTTGCTCTGACCCTGGTGAGAAACCTCTGGGTTAATCTACCATAACATGATTCCAGTGCTGCTGTAGTCACCATTTTGAGTTCTCCTTCTGAAGTGCCTTCTGTGGATGAAAACCTCCACCTAACTAGCTGTTGTTTCTCTCCCTGTGTTTCACTCAGGCAAGGTCACCATCATCAGCTCCAGAGAGACAGTCCCTAAATCCTTCAAAGCCAATCTACTGAACGACTGCAAAAATCAGCAAATTTTCTTTGGTAATTGTTTGGTAATTCCTCTGTGTGGGCTCTGTATGCTAGTCAATGCTGGGGTATGCTAAGTTTTTTTCTGTAAGGGACCTAGCCTTGATTCTACTCTGTTCTGGCACTAATCTGACTCTGATCTGGATATGATCTGGCTCTGATCTGGCCCCAATCTTGGGCAGCTACAGTTGGATAGGGTAATCTCGAAGGCCATTTTTTTTAAGTTCATCTAAGTTTAGTTTTCACTGAGGTACAGTCATGCAACAAGCAACAAGACACCAAGCTGGTAGAAATGTGTGCAGTGTACAAAGAATGCTGTTAATCCTGTCCAGCAAGATTAAAAGATGTGAGAATTTATTTAGTGGTAGTGTTTTTACCTCCATATGTGATTAGTCTATTTGAGTGACTGAAGCAGCTACACAAATGTAGGCCTGTCTGTGGATGTGATTTTCTACTTGCAGGGGAAGGAATGCAAACTGGTTTGAGTAACTTTCTCTAGTGCATGTAATCTTCCACACTAGAAGAAGTTTACATTGTCTAAGTTCATCTGATCTGGCTCTTAGTCAAAAAAATGTGTTTGTGTTTGTATATGTGTGTGTGTGTGTGTATGTGTCTCTTATCAGATTGCTGGTGTCATGTCAGTTCCCTCAGGCAGTTTTTGTGCTCTGTTTCTAATAGCGTACGTTTCTGAAGCTTAAAACCAAACTCACTTATTCACTTTTGAAACAGCTAAAATACAAATAGAAATACAAGTTCCAAACCACAAGGAAAATGTGCTGTTGAAATTTACTACTGATGATTTAAGTTGATTTCAATGTGCAAACATTTCTGGCAAGGTTGTTTTTAATGTAAGAGCTAATTATTTATGTGTGTATTAGATCCCAATTTAGAACTGAGTCTTTGACAGCACAGTGCAGATTACATGCTTCTACTGGCTGCCCCCCCCAACACGCACACACACACACACACACACACACACACACATACGCATACAGTACAATTTACTAAGATCTCTGTGTTCTACTAAGTTCGAAGGAAAGCTGCCTTTTTCAGATAAGTCACTGTTGTGCATTACTTTATTATTTTTGTGTATTTGTGTGTGCGCATGCATGCACCTGACTGTGTGTGTGTGTCCTCAGGCCCCCAGTGGATCGGTGTTCCTGGTGAGCTTCGAGGGTATGAGGAGGTTCATCGTCGCTATGGGAAACTGAAGTGGAAAGAGCTTTTCCAACCTTCCATCCGATTGGCTCGCGAAGGCTTCCCCATGCCACCCTACCTGTTCAGATTCATCAGTCACCCACAGATAAAAAAAATGGTCACCAGAAATCCACTCCTCTGGTACTGTTATCCACCCCACACAAAATGAATAGCATGACGTAACCAATAAAATTGTGTTCAGACACAAATCACATTATGGCAAACATGCATGCGTGTTAGGCCTACTTCACCTTAGATAGGAGGTGAATTATTGCACAGAAAAGGACACTTGTTTAACCTCGGTTCCTCTTCAGTAATTGTGTGTGTGTGTGTGTGTGTTAGCTATTTCTCTGAGTGTGTGTCTTAATTGCCTCTTAATCAGAGACAGAAATGGTGTTTAAAAAATCCCTTAGTTTTCTGATGGTCTGAGCTTTTAAAGGATTACATGAAGCCACTATGTCCTGTTTCTCACTTCCCACAGTGAGCTGTTCTGTCGCAACAACACAGAAGAACTGCTAAACCTTAAGGATATTCTACGGTACCCAAAGTTGGCAGAGACCATGGAAACTATTGCAGAAAATGGGGCTGAAATTTTCTACACTGGCACCATTGCACAAGACCTAATAAGCGACATTCAGGCGGTTGGTATGTGGACAAAACTGTTTCACCAGTTTCTTCTCCAGGACTGAATCACTCCACAAAGACATATAGATGTATACTATCTATAGTATAGATCTATAAATCCTTTTGTGGAGCCATTCCCATCATACATATATAGATGTATATTTGTTAGCAGACAGATTTACAAAGTTACTGTGTGTGTGTGTGTCCTTACAGGCGGATATGTGAGCCTGGAGGATCTGAAGTCTTTTGAACTCAGAGTGAGTGCTGCGTTAGAAGTCCCTATGGGAGATTATACCCTGTACCTTCCTCCACCACCAGCAGGGGGAGCCATACTCAGCTTTATCCTCAACATCATGAGAGGTCGGCCACCACAGTGCTTCACTCATCATTTCATTTCAACGAATGTCTTGAGCATGTTTAACAATGGGTCAACATGCTCAATTCCTGACAGCATGATAATATCATCCTATCGTTGTCAACATATAGATAGATATAGACAGATTTTTTTTGTCATGTCCATAATACCAATAAAACAGCATGATGCTGTATGATGCGAATGATTACATGAAATTATAGCATGAAATGTATAGAACTTATCATAGCATACCATGGCATTCTTTGTCATTATGACAAAAAGTCAATTTCTTGTGGAACTGCCGAGATATAGATATAGATATAGATCAGTTTTTTCTAGTGACTCTTGGCCAAACTGATTGTTTTCATTCTTCCTTTTGCTTCACATCCAGGCTACAACCTTTCATCTGACTCTCTGAAGGGACGAGAGAGGGTCCGCACATTCCACCATTTGATTGAGGCCTTAAAGTTTGCTAACGGACAGAAGAAGAATGTTAAAGACCCTGAATTCCACAATGTTGACGTGAGGATGGCTTCTATGATTTTATTTCTTTTACGTTTACACGAAATTCCCACATTTCCCAGTTTATTTTTTATTTATTTTAATTTTCTATCCTGTGTTGATGGGATCTCTGGTTCAACTTGAACTTGTATCTTCATGAGGACTGGACATGTGTGGATTGCTGATGCTAGTGTTGACCCACAGTGGACCATCCTCAAGCCAAAGCGTACATAGGAAACAAACAACTATGCCAAAAGGCCCCATTCAGTGATACAGCAGTCAGAGCACGTACTCGATTATACTTCATCACAACAGTGACATTCAGCTTTCTTGTGTACAGCAAGACTGCTCTTGGATCGTGTAAACAGTTCAAAATAGCTCAAGCTGACAAGCTTAGCTGCGCTTCCGACTTGAACATGGAATTATTGAGGATTTAACAGATTAGTGCAAAACAACATTCCATAGTAGCGCAGGATGTTGCGTCTGTTGTTATTGGCCCCGCGGACATAGGAAAGCTATTGTATTTTGAGGCCGTGTAAACATGTTTCCGAAGTTACAAAGAATTATAATGTTTTATAGCTGGCTAGCGTGCAAGTAGCCTAAAAAGTTGTGGGTTTTGAATCCCAGGTGCCACCGTTGTGCCCCTGAGCAAGGCACTTAACCTTAAGTTGCTCTAGAAGAGACTGGCCCTGAACAAATGATAGCTGACCAAAATGTAATTTGCTTTGGATAAAAATGTCGGCTAAATGCATACATGTAAATGTATTTTATCGTGAGTATACTAAATCTAGATTGTGGAGCTCTGGCAGTGGGAGTGGAATCAGGAGTGGTGAGGTCTACTGAATCACTGGTTCATCCACATTACAGTAATGCAGATCTTGGACTCAGTAGGGCAGAAATGGACAAGCAGGTATTGGTTTAGATGCAAGAGTAAGTCTGAAAAGCTTGAAAATGGGGTCAGTGTTCTAACCCTTAGACCCTGTGTGTGTGTGTGCGTGTGTGTGTGTGTGTGCTGTGTGTTCCAGGTGTCTTACCTGACTGGTAAGAACTTTGCTGACAAGATCCGAGAGAAGATCAGTAGTGACAAGACCTATGGTGCATCTCACTATAACGTGACTCCGTCACAGGACCGCATGGGGACTACTCACGTGTCAGTCATCGCCGAGGATGGCACGGCCGTGTCTGTCACCAGCACCATCAACCAAATGTAACAGTAGCAGCTTATATACATTGATTGGTAACACAGTCTCCTAACTTCAAGCATTAGCAACAGAATCAGATGATCTGATATTCATTTGGGATATCTTAACTGAATGGGAAGTGAAGCTGTACAGCATAATGCTAGCCTAAATATCTAGATGCTCCTTAGTGGTTAGCAAATGGTTTTGCAATGCAGTAACGTCTAGCAACGAACCATAGGGCCTCAGTAGCTGTTTACTCAAGTTTGGTTGGACCAATCACATCGCTCTATCGTTGTGGAGAATCGCTGGACGGGCTTAGCATGATGAGGACAGGGTTGCAACGATAGCCCTATTACGTGCAGAGGCATTTTGAAAGACACCCGCTGATTCCACCCTTTCATTTGAGCCTGGTTTATCGTCCATAGACATACTATCCATTTTGAGGCTTGTCTGGTGTGCCTTTAATGGACATTAGACTTGCCTGGTGTGCCTTCATTGGTTTCAAAGTGGACAGAGAAACATGCAATCCTACGCGGCAGTCTGACCCTCGCATGAAGTTAGGACAAGCTGCTAGCCTTTATATTGCATAGATAAGTGGTTGTATTTACAATGCCCTGTAATGATTCACATAATTACATAGAATCATTTACAGATCATTTGGACATTCATAACAGTGTTAATACATGGTGTATTACAACATTTTGTAATGCTCATTAACCCTTGTATAATAGTAATGATGACAGTAATGATGGAGGACATTACGTTACTGGCAAACACTGATGGTAAACACAGACAGAGGTAAAAGCAGGCATTATGAAGCCTTGTCAGTGTAGCTGTAACTGTTTATAATTGCCCTATATATGTGCTAAAAATGAATGAGACTTTAAGCAAAGAGTTACCACTGATTGATCAAATACTCATCTATCCCAGTATGGACTTTAAGATTTTTAAGGATTTAAGGTTAATCTAAGAGACTAATCCTGGTCCCCTGTGTTTGGGTTTAGGTTCGGATCTGGGATCGTGTCCAGAAAAACGGGCATTATCCTGAACAACGAACTGGGAGACTTCTGTTCTTCCATAGGGAAAATCACTCCAGGTGAGAGACTGCACTCCCAGGCTGATGCCCAGTCTTTGCCAGTTTCCCCTACTCTGCTGCATGCCAGTCTTCATATGCCCACTCTGTGCCAACCACCCTTGTCTATCTCTCTTATAGTCTATAATAGACTTTACTATTGCAAAACCCAATGCAAGTCTCCCCTGTTCATCTAACATCAGCTATGTACCCGTCTCCAGTGCCCAACACATGCATTCAACTGTACCAGCGATCGCGGCTCTTTCTGTCTTTGCTTGTGCCAACTATCCAGCTAACCAGCCTATCTATCTTTAATGCCAGTTTCCATTGTCTCCGCTCTCCCACTAAGAACAACTACCTGCTGTCTACAAGTCTGCCTCCATATGCATGCCACTCTGTGTGTATGCCAGTCTTTGGGCATGCCACTCTGTGTGTATGCCAGTCTTTGGGCATGCCACTCTGTGTGTATGCCAGTCTTTGGGTATGCCACTCTGTGTGTGTGCCACTCTGCATGCATGCCACTCTGTGTGTATGCTACTCTGTGCGTATGGCACTCTGTATATATGCCAGTCTGTGTGTATGCCAGTGTTTGTGAATACTATTCCATGTGCCTGCTCTTGTGTGTTTGCGTGTTTGATTCCTGGTGTCAGGCTTTGCTGCTTAGTGTTTTGTTTTGCTTTGCTTTCTTTGCAGGTGAGCAGCCACCGTCCTCCATGGCTCCAGTGATCCTGCGCTCTGAGTCGCTGGATAAGACTCTGGTCATTGGGGGGTCAGGAGGGAGCCTCATCACCTCGGCCATGGCCATGGTGAGGACCTCCTACAGCACAAACTGCAGCTGCAACACACACACACACACACACACACACACACACACACACACTATTCAGTGTCTCAGTGTATGGTGATCATGAGATGTTTTATTTTCTCACTATCATCTCTCTCTGCCTCTCTCTCTCTTTCTCATCCCTCTATCTCTCTCCTTCTTCCTGTGTTTCTCTCTTCCTCTTTTTCTCCATCCTGCTCCTAGGCCATAGTGAACCACTTGTGGCTGGGCAAGAGTCTACGGAAGGCCATTGCTGAGCCCATTGTGTTTGTAAATGGCCAAAACAATGTCTCTTTTGAGGGGGGGCTCTCTGTAGAGTTTGATAAGGTATGAATTTGATCCTTTGTGTGCACTTCTTACCTTTCTGGTAGGTTTGATACAGTATGTTATTACTCCTTTGTGTCTAATTCTTTTCTCTCAATGGGGCTAGATAAGGAGCTCATTTGTTTCTTTGGGCACAACCCTTATCTAACATACTCCTGGGTGAAGCCTAGATTAGCCAGCTAGCAAATCTAAATTTGCTCAACACATTTGAATGAAGTCATATCCATTGTTAGCCAACCAAAAACCAAGCCACCAACAACAACCTCTTATCCACCATGGGGCGGGCTTTGTATGTTGTGCAACCAGTGGTAGTGTCTGAATTAAAGTATACAGACATATATTTTCCTTCGAATTGGATAAACTACTGAATTTAAAATCATTTTTTGCAACAGAGGTGTGTTGACTGCACTTGCAAAAAGATTTAGAGTTAAAAGTTAAATGCACCAGTTTGCTTCCCATGCTCAAAATAACAATTGCATGATTACTCCAGAGCTAAGAGCTGCCTTACCATGAATAGATAAGGCAATAGCCACTAATGGCTGTCCTGCTCTCGTTGCTGATTTTTGATTGTAATGGTTCTGTAAGAGCAACAGGCTCTGCTCTCATGCCAGAATGGCTTTGACTGCAACCAATCAAGCACTTAGCTATTTTTTTGTTTTGTTCTCCACTGCCCCCCTCCCCTCTAATCTCCTCATATCTCCTACCCAACCCCCACGCCCCATTAGGAGCTGAAAGAAGACTTGCTGCGTTTAGGACATGTGAATGGAACACCCTCAGTTTTTCTGAACGTTGTGAATGCTGTGATGAAAGAGAAAGGCTGCATCTGGGCTGTCTCTGACTCCAGGAAGTACGGGAAAGAATCTGGCTACTGACCAGTGCCAGTCTAGTGTCCATCTGACCAATAGCGGAACAGCACCCCCTACTGGGACTGACAGTAGCATCAATACTGTTGCCCCATGTTTAAATAACAACAGATTGGGGCTCTCTTCACACTCAGCAGCTACCCCACCCACCCATCTAACTTCAACCCTATGCACAGTACACTTGCACACACACACACACACTTGCGCACAAACACACACCAATGATATAATACTGTATATACCCTCAAAGACGCACACATACACCCACACACAATGCCAACACCACCACGTAAATGCTTCTGTTACAGAACCTGTTTTTCCATACCTCTCCCACCCCTGTTCTGGACTCCCTTTATGCAGCAGCTTTTAAAACATATCAGTGCTTTATCTGTGACATATCTGGGCTGTTGCTGGGCTATTTTATTCTCCAGGTTCCCGGTTAGCCCCCCAATATCCCACAGTCCCTCACAGTCCCTCATGCCTGTTCCTCCTGTCCTGCCTCAGGGTTTGCCTTAGGTGCTCTGCTGTGCACAGCTCACAAGATCTCAGTTCTGACTGAAGTGGCAGCCATCTTCTGCTTCCTGTGTCTTTGCAGGACATTTATGCACATACATGCATGCATGCACACACAGACACACACATGGACACTCACTCACTCACGCACACACGCACGCACACACACACACACACACACACACACACACACATGCATGCACGCACACTCACTTACTCACGCACACACGCTCGCACACACACACGCACACACACACACACACACACACACATACACACATGCATGCACGCACACTCACATGCACACACATACATGCACACACACACGCACACACACACACACACATGCACGCACGCACACTCACAAGCACACACACACACACACACACACACACAAACACACACACACATGCACGCACGCACACTCACATGCACACACATACATGCACACACACACGCACACACACACACACATGCACGCACGCACACTCACATGCACACACATACATGCACACACATGCACGCACACACACTCACATGCACACACATACATGCACACACATGCACACTCACAAATTGAAAACACAAACACACACACACAGTCTCACACACACACACACAAACAATCACACAAGTACACACTCAGACTGTACAGATACTGTGAAGTGCTTAGATATTAGTTGTGAATGGTGAGTGATTTAAATCCATCCTTTGAAGAACATTTTGCCCTATAGATGTACATAAATGCTTTTAACATGCTTTAGCATCAAGGTCGGATCTGTTATTGAATCTAGACGCACATGGAACATGTGCACACAAGGAGCTGTGAATTGGGATTTTTTGGGGTTTATTTTTATATGCTATTATTATTTTCTCTATTCATACAGTAAAGCTTTTTCATGTTTGTATGTTTTTACAAGGCTGTACAAGTCTGTTTTTTTCTGTTTGTATGTGACTTGCAACATTTTGTACTCAATGCTTTTGTAATTTTGTGAATTTTTGTCACTTTTTTTTGGTAATTTTTTATCAAAAAAGAATAAATGACAGAAAATGAATGTGATATGAATGGTGCACTTAAATCATTTTTTACATCAGAAGATTTCAATTCGCTGATTCCTCAATTACTGTAAAATAAGCAAGGGATAATGGACAACACAGCATTCGAATATCAAAAGTCAATGCACGTTTGAGGTGACACATTACTGGCTTCATATTGCAGCTGCTGCCAATGTCCTCTAGAGCAGTCCAATCCTTGTCCAATCCCACAGACTGGATTCTGGTGGGAATAAGACTGTCATTGCCTTATATGCTCAGTCCAATCACTCAAGCAAGAGGTCATGCCGTTGGGCTACTCAGGCGGTATTCAGTTCTGCGTATGAGGCCCTTCCAGTCGTGCGTTTATACCCTTATTGATCGGCCTCAATGACCGCGCTACTAGACTGCTGCGGTAGGCTAATGTGGGGTCCACATGGCATTTGAATCTCTCCGGCACTTCCCCCATCTCATGGATTAATGAGAGACGGAGACCCAATCCATTACGCTGCTGTCTGACTTCGAGCCCCGTGTCTGACTAATGAAAAGAGCTGAGGGCTGAAGCTGCTGAGCTCGTGGGGATCTGGAGATGGGGATGGAGTGTGTGTTTGTGTGTGTGTGTTTGTGTGTGTGTGCGCATTGCACATGCATATGTGTTTGTTTGTGTATGCATGAGAGGGAGAGACAGAGAACGTGTTGATGTGCTCGGAGTTAATGTGTTTGAAAAAGTAAGTAGGCCTATAAGACATGCATGCAGATGTGTGTGTGTGGGGGAGAGAGAGGCTTTTGGCTAATCAATAGTATGTAAATTATATAGTTTTATGTTTTGTAGACAGAACCAGTGAATGACAAAGAAACAGAAAGACAGACAATGTTTGTGAGAGAGGATGAGAGTAAAACAGAAAGAAAGACAGTTAAAGAAAAAGAAAGACAGTGAAAGGGAGAATGACTGAATAAGAGAGAGAGAGAGAGAGAGAGAGAGAGAGGCCCTGTGAGGTGACAGATGTGCCTTACTAAAACATGCAGATGCCACCCAGTGCCCTGCACCCTGTGGCTCACGCAGCTGCAGTGCCACCCGTATTCACACACACGCACACACACACACATCAGAAAATGACGTAGAACTTATAAATGTTTCGCAAGACCACCATAGAGAAGAGGACCAGTTCTCACACTCACTGACCTTAATAGTAAGACAGATAATATCCAGCCTTGAAGTCACCACAGCTGCATTTGATCAGAACCCGACTGATTTCAAAGTTTCCACTAGGCTCTGGTATAAGCACACAGCCCAGGTATTTGTTTACCATATCCTGTGTAAGACATCTTGCATAAACTTTATTAAATGGTTTATTTGTATTGGCAGTAAAAGTATTGTAGGGTATGCATTATGTAATATGTTTGACTGTTATGGACTATCTAAAAATGGTGAGTGAGTGATTGTGCTAGGTCATGCCATCATGTGGTAAACATCATTGTCTTAAACTTGGTACAGTGAGTTATTACAGATCAGTAATTATATTGCAATAGGTGAGGGAATCATAGTCCCAACATAACACAAAAACCCACCCACCCCACAGACAAACACAAAATGTATACATAAAGTTTCTTTTTATTTTATTTCCCTATTGTTTCATGTCAATAAAGCTGTCAGGCACAGACTAGACACGACTTAGGTTTTCAAACAAAAGGGGATTTATTTTCAAATAGAAAAACAGAAATCAACTAAGCCCAACATCCACTACATATAGTGGAGGGTAAAGGAATTCAAACAAAGCACAGAAGATACACGGTGGAACTAACACACAAAAGATCGCTAAACAGATACGGGCACTAACGAGGGGAAACAAAGAACCAAGGAGACAAACGATACCAGTCCAGAACGCGGGGGGGCAAAGTAATCAGAGCTGACAAAAGCTCTATTGAATTAAACTGTATAGAGAATGAGAGATGGAGAGAGGAAGAGAAGAGAATACTCAGTGATGGAAGAAGTACTAGAAGTCAGTAGCCGACTTAAGTAAAAATATTAATACAAATAAACAAATAACTAATACAATGTATACTCAAGTAAAAGTAGAACTACAATATCAACAATCCTACTTAAGGAAAAGCAATGAGTTCTTGCTTTTAAAAGTACCAAAAGTAAAAGTACTGGTGCAATATGTTGTCTCTTAATGGTCTACATTGCAATATAATAAATAAATAAATACATACATAATATAAAATAGGCCTATAGAATTACCTCCCATATGAAACTGCACTAAACTAAATTTTTCCATGGAAATGCTAAAACAAAACTGCTTCCTGATAGAAAAAGACAAAACGTCCACTAATTCTGAATCAGATATTTTATTGATAGGCTTACTAGAAAAAAAAACTTACATGCAGTTAAAAGGCCTACTGTACGTTTTTGGTCTCAAAATTGACGACAATCTGTCCATGTTGTTACTAGATAGGCTGGTCAGAGAGATCATGGCTCGTTCTACCATGGGCTGCTCCATCCCATCCAAACTCTCCATCTCCATCCTCAAAATTGTTGACAGCAGTGTTGAAAGTTTGTGCAATAGGCTACACACAGTCGCTTAGGTAACATTAGTCGTACCTATTGAAGATAAAGCTAGTCAAATTGGGACGCAAATTCATAGAGCAGGAGCAGCATGTTTCACAGCAAGAACTACTGGACAACTTATTCACGTGAGAAGACCAATAGTCACACGGGATAAGCACATCAGGTGCATCGTCCATAAAAAGACGCTAATCGGTCTAGCAGGTAGCAAGCTGTAATTAGCAAGCATGACAGCTAACTATGGTGATGCAAAAGTCCCCCCCCCCCCCCCCCCAAAAAAGCACTCTGGCCCAGACAAGAGTGCTTCAAGTTCAAGATGACAAAACGTGGCAAAAACATTTTACACGTCACCCATTGGGATGAATGGGAACCTCAAGACAGTGTACCTGAGACCGTCATGCAGCCCAGGCGACTTCAGCAAAGGAGTGATAGCCTAATAAAATGTGACGGGATGCATTTTGGAAATGTAGTAGTGTAAAAGTACAGACAATAGCTGTAAAATGTAATGAAGTAAGAGTAAATGTATTCATGAATATTTCTACTCAAGTAAAGTACAGATACGTGAAAAATGTAGCCTACTTAAGTACCGTACTTTCCACTACATTTCAAATACTTCAGTCACAAATAGACCACAAACACATCATGAGATGAGCCAATACCATAGACAGCTGTGTTTATTTTTTCACTAGACAGAGAAATTGAAAGAAATGGTCAGATGTAATAAATGGCCTGCTTATGCCACACATCAGACAGGCTGTAAAAGCCAAGCAGGCAGACTGTAACTGGAAACTAGAAATGAGCGCCTCACCACGAGAGGCACTACTAGCTGAAAGCAAAGGTCAGGAGAAGTAATATTTCATGGCGACCATTCAAGTGTTCCACCCCCGCATCCATGCAGTCGCCTTGTACACAGCCTCAGAGGTTAAAATAATAGTATTCAGTGGAATTCAATGTCTGTGCTCTTTGAACCTTCCTTCCACTCCAGGGGTCTCAGGGGATAGTTTCCCTCCCTCTCTCAACAGCTGGTTCTTAGAGTTTAAAACTTCTAAAGTTACTACTAAATTACACTCTTTCAACATATTCCTCAATGCTCCTCCACAGCTGTAGCGCTGTTGTTTTCATCTTCTCTTATTTTCCCTTACTTTGTTATGTTTCTGTCCCTGTTATAAACATCCATCACGGGATGATGTAGCATCTGTCTTTCTATCTACCTGTCTATCCATCTATCTGTTGATCATGCAGAGGACTAAAAATGACATATATATATATATATATATATATATATATATATATATATATACAAAGTCCTACCACCATCTTCACAGTGAAAGGTTAACTTCTAAAACACACAGTAGATTTCAGACATGTCCTTTCTGGATATTAAATGCACACACACACACACACACACACACACACAGACAACTTTGTGGGGCCTATTGCTTTTTTAAAACATGGATTCATAAGACACAGAGACTACAAGAAATACAATTTATTCATAAATAATCTTTCTTCTGCCAAGAAATGTATTTTCTTAGATGGATGGTTGCCAAGTAACACAGAGATGCAGCAACACTAACTTTTGTTTCAATTTCGGTAATATTCAATAACGTGCAGTCAATGCAATGTGAAGCGTCACAGGGTGTTTTAAAATGGCCCTGAATGCAATTCAGCCAGTTATAGTCAATGACTGACTCCATCTGTTTTAGAGAATTAAAAATGGACATAATGCCATACATATGTTATGTATTTTCAAGCACTGAAGAAGAATGTGAAACTATGGCACACAATAATTATTAACCATCATTTTAAAGACTGACTGAGAATACAGACATGTTTCATTTGGCACCATATAGTCTATTTACATACAAAGAATAATACAGTACCATGAAACACCAAAAAGTGCAGAATAAGGATTTCTGTGCAATATTAAAAAAAATTAAAAGGAAGTAGAAGCTTAAAGGCCATCCAAACATCACTTTGAAGGTTTGCCATAGCATTCACATGGAAGGGAATGAAGGTTTGCCATAGCATTCACATGGAAGGGAATGAAGGTTTGCCATAGCATTCACATGGAAAGGAATGAAGATTTGCCATAGCATTCACATGGAAGGGAATAAAGGTTTGCCATAGCATTCATATGGAAGGGAATGAAGGTTTGCCATAGCATTCACATGGAAGGGAATGAAGGTTTGCCATAGCATTCACATGGAAAGGAATGAAAGATGCTGTTGAGAATAAAATGGAGGGACATACAACTTAAAATAATGCAGTTCATTAATTAATTGTAAATAATTACAACAAAATAATTGAAGTTATAAAATTATTTAAAAAATATTCACAATGCATTTGTGCGTACAAAAGTGCGTGTGACAACAGGAATAGATATGGCCCATGTAGAATCTAAAATTGCTGCAGGGTCTCTATTTTTTAGATACATCCTAGATACCACTGCAATGATGTGTTTCTTTCCAGAAGCATTTACCGTCTTCCCTGAGTTTAAATAACTTCATGCTGTTTGGAATCCTTCACAAATGGTCCAGAAAAAAGGTTCCCTCTTTAAATATATAAATTATAATGTATGATATACGACTGTAAAATACATGAGAAATATGTGTGTGTGTGTGTGTGTGTGTGTGTGTGTGTGTGTTTCAGTATCCAGCAGCATATCCTCCTTTCCTGGGGTCAGACTCAGCAACGATGCCATTGCCCTCTCTCATCACTGCCTGCACCACGGCCCCAACTGATGTCAGGAAGCCTGTCTCATGGTTCTTCTGTTTCAAGCCTTCCATAATGTTCTACATGTAAACAAACACACACACACACACAATGGAGAATATTATGAATATTTCAGCACTGTGAGGCTCTTGAATGGCTTTTAAAACATGCTTTACAGTTCCTCAGAAACTTGAATGGGCCTTTTTTAAACATATTAACCTCTTGGGTGCTTCAATTTTTTCAAATCTTGCTGAACTGCTTGGATCCCCAAACTGAGGGCTAGTATAGTAACATCCTTTAACATTCAGACACAACTTTAAGCTATTTCTCTTACAATAGGATCCCATTAATCTCTTCACATTAATGACAGTATATAGGCATGGTAAACATGTTTACAACTGAACTCAGAATCCTAAGCAAGCACCATGTCTATGGCTAACTGTCAGTAAATGAACTGATCTGATATCAGTTTTGCAATAGCCGATCTGATAAGTGGTGTGTTGTGGTATGTGGTGTGTGATGTAATTCTACATAGATTGATAGGCGATGTGAGGTGGTTTCAGTAGGTTCAGTAGCTTTGTAGCTTCATCTAGTACCGCATTAAAATCCGACCTGCGGTCATTTCCCAGTCCCGCCCACCTCTCTCTCTCTCTCAACATCCCTCCTGCAACTCGTCACTACTTTATATTAGCTGCACCCATGTATGAACCTCAGGTCAGTATTTTATGCATAACTGTAGTTCACTAAACATTACTGACTGAATCAGAATCAGATCATGATTTCATTAGAAAGTAGAATGAAGACAATGAATGAACTCCCATATAAAAGTCCTCCCTCACCTCACAGATGAAGAAATTTAGCAAAATCAATGTGTCAACATCGGTTATCAATTTGCAAAAACATGGTAGTTAAACGGAAGTAGTGCCATTGTGTGACTTGGTGTTGTGCTGCCCACACACCGGGTCAAAGTCAGTCTCTCCATACGTAGTGTTGGGACTGAGCTGGTTGTGAATGCGAGGCTCCAACACAGATTTCTTCAGGTCGTAGTTAAAGAAAAGAGCGTGAAGGATCACCTGTAGATTGGAGAGAACCACAGAAGGATGATGACTGAGTCACATCCACAAGATATGAGACGCTTTTATCTCATAAAATGCTGTCATCTTGATGATATCAAGTACCTTGTACATGAAGAGTGAGGAGCTAATGTGATTAGCTTTAGTGATACAGTGCTGTAGAGATGCAGTGACACGTGAAAAGAATTGAAAAAAGAAATGCAGTGTGGGGGAGCAGTGGTGAGTACAATGAGGTTGGGTAGATGTGATGAGGAGACACTGCAACACTGTGACAAGACGTAGCAAAGAAAGAGGTAAAGCAACCTGATGCTGTCAGGGTCTACAGTGATGGGGATGGGTGGGGACATGGCATGATAGAATACAGTGGAATGGTTATATGACATTATGTAATACAATGTGAAGGTCATATGCAGTGATATAACACAGTGTGAAGGTTCATTCAGTAAAAAAACTACAGTGTGAAGGTCATCTGCAGTGATATAATATAATGTGAAGGTCATCTGCAGTGATGGAATACAGTGTTTTGCAGAGATCAAGTGATGTAATGCAGTGCACACTGGGAGGGCAGAGATGAGACAGAGCTCCTGACACTCACTGAAGCAGTGGCAGTGGTGATCTTTGTCCCCCCAGAGCCCCCAACAACCATTTTCACTTTGTTGTTCTGGTCAAAGAGGATTACGGGCACCATTGATGACAATGGTCTTTTCCCTGAAGAAAACACAAAAAATGAATGACATAGTCTATATGACTGATGCAATGCAGTCACTAGAGCAGTCTGTAGTGGTATTGGTTTACCTGGTCTTATAAAATTGTTTGGGGAAGGGGGGACTCCAAAAGTGTTTGTGATGTAGGGGGAGCTGAAGTCGTCCATCTCGTTGTTTAAGAGAATCCCAGTCGAGTTAGACATGACTTTAGATCCAAAACTGACAAAAAAGATCAAAAGGAAACTGGTGAAAAAGTGAAAGCCATCACTGTTAAAAAAAATCATCTTACATCTCTCTCTCTCTTTTTCTCGCTTTCTGCCTTTCTGTCTATCACTCTGTGTTATCTCTTTTTTTTACACTGAGCTACACACATTTCTCCTTCACATACAGATACACACACATTTCCCCTTTATGTATTTCTACATGACATTTACATTTATACATTTAGCAGACGCTTTTAAGCTACCAAAGCGACTAACAAAAGAGGATAACTTTCAAGCTACAACACAATGAAAGAAACTAACAAAGAGTGCATATTAAAAGTGCAATAGTGTAATAAAAAGTGCAGTATAAAAGAGAAACTAAGTATTTCTCTTGATTAAATTCAAAGTCTCCTGTTTGGCCTTGGTCATGTCGCGACAAGAGATGTGTCACGTACCCATATTGT
Organism: Tenualosa ilisha; assembly: GCA_015244755.2. Classification (NCBI taxonomy): domain Eukaryota; kingdom Metazoa; phylum Chordata; class Actinopteri; order Clupeiformes; family Clupeidae; genus Tenualosa; species Tenualosa ilisha. The sequence continues at coordinate 4,107,894 of PYXC01001974.1, read as the reverse complement.
ATATCTATAAAACTAAATGAATATAGATTTACAAAGGCAGAAATGTCAAGCCTTCTTCACAAAATTGATCACAAATTGCTTAACCACTTTACTGTAGAGTTGATTTCTTACTAGTTGTTGATGGTGCTGGTGGCGGCCACTGCACTGCCGTCTTCCGCTATGACAGACAGATGGGCAGTGCCATGGTCATCCGGAACAAAGTACTCAGGCTCATAGTACTTCTCCGGCTGGGTGGTGTCGTCTGTGATTCGGCTTCGTAAGCGTTCAGCGAAGTCATCCGAAGTGATATTCTTGACAAACTAAAAGACATGGTATGAATAGGACAGGATGTTTCTGATGGAGGTTATCCTAATGAAACAAGTCAAGAGTGAAATCCAAGTCTAAGAGTCAGTGTGAGGATTGTGTGTGTGTGTGTGTGTGTGTGTGTTACTCATCACAGGCATGTTGTGATGACAGGTGCCTGGTCAGATCCATCATGAGTTTTATTATCTCTTAAGAACACTGTTCACTCTCAGACTAATCTTTCTCAATCCAGCATACTTGAAATTTCCCCCTACAGGTCAATGTCTGACAATTTCACAAACACGGCAAGATTTCAACATCAACAGTATTTCAACATAATTCTGGTATTTAAACGACACACAAATTAATGGCCTCTGAGGGAAACAGTGCCTGAAAGCTGAAGAAGGTAGAATCCACAGCTCATTGTAGAGACAGGGCCGTGAACAGACTATCATGACTGCATATTGCTCAATCAAACTAACAAACAAAACAACCAAACTCACAGAAGAAATGTTGACAAAATGAGGGTCTCCAAGCACACTCCTCTTGGCATAGGCGAAGCGGAAGGCCTCGACAATGCGGTGATAGGTCAGCACCTTTTTCTCCAGCGTAGATACGCTGTCAGGCCCAAAGTTGTAACCTAGGGAGACAGACAGACAGATAATGACAACAGTGGATGGTTTCCCAGCTGCCAGAGAAGTTGTCAGATTGGGGTACGAGTAAGCCTGAGAACACCTGGGTCAAGTCTAGGGGGTACACAAAACAAATCTATGACTGGATTCTCAGCCAGTTCTCACCAGCACAGATAAAGTTCAGGTGCTGACTATATGGGAAAAGATACTACACTCAAACTATTCTATATACAACCAAACTGGACTACATTATCTTGTGCGATATGTGCTCACTTTTTATTAATGCAGCAATAATTATGCAAAAATATATATTGATATAGCATACCGTTCGTGGTGCAGGGGATACTCGACAGGACATTGTGTGTCTCAGGAGGTACACGGCAGTTAAACATTTGGAAATGACTGATCTACATTGCTAACATTATTGCTTTATTGAAGGGGATGTGGACAAGACTGACATGACACCTCATAACTCTCTCATGAACATTGAACATGATGTTCTCTGTTGAACATGAAAGAGCCTTTGGGAATGTTTACGACTGCTGTCAAGTTAACAAGGACATTGCAAGCATTGTCAACCTGATATAAATGAAATCACATCAAATCACATAACATCAATGAATAACCATAGATATTTGATTTAATGGATTCATACATGTTTCTTAATGTATTCATGACAGGTGTCATGTCATGATGAAGTTATACTGTATCATTAGTTTTATGCTCACCCCTTCAAATAAAGTAAACAACATTATGCTAATTAGCAGGAGGGTCACTTGGGGGGTGGCAGACATTCAGTGGGACAGGCAGTCAGCAGGGTAGAGGACTCACTCCAAAAGAAGTGACATATTTTTCATTGGTGTACACCAAAACCACTGTAGCGAGGCAGGCCCGAGGTGGTAATGGGATTCGCATCGATGGAGAGAGTCAAGCTGAGAGAGCAGGAAGTTCAGCTCAGATGGGCCTCATTAGTCGCTTTCAACAGGAGTTTGCAAGATGGTCGCTCGCTCGCTTATACACACACACACACACACACGCATACACACTCATGAACTAACTGACAGAGACACTCACTCACTCATTCACTCACACAAACACAACCTCAATCCCTTCTTCACTCAATCACTTGCACATTCATTCACTCACTCACTCACTCACTCACTCACCCACAGGCATGGGGACAGAAGGGTGTCAAACGGACAGACAGAGAGAAACAGAAAATCACTATTTCCAATGATACACAAAAAAACACAAGTAATGTGCAATAAGCTCACTGAAGTGGATGGTGAAGCAGCCTTCTTTCAAGAGTAGTCACTGTTAATGTGTGTGTGTGTGCATGTGTGTGCGTGTGTGTGTGTGTGTGTGTGTGTGAGTGTATGATTGGTTAATGACAGGGTGGTGCTGCAGCACTGCAGAGTGGATTAATCAGCAGTGCACGTGTATGTGTGCCTGAGTGTGTGTGTGTGTGTGTGTATGTGTGCCTGAGTGTGTGTGTGTGTGTGTGTTTGAGAGAGAGAGAGAGAGAGAGTTTGTTTAATGACGGGGTGGTGCTGCTGCACTACAGAGTGGATTAAACAGCAGCCCCACTACTGACAGATGAGGAGGCGGAGGCACAGACCTTACAAGCAAGCCCAAGGGGAGAGCTCTGTGTGTGTGATAGATCACTGCAAGTGTATGTGTTTGTGTGTGTGTGAATACGTGAAGAGATGACAGAGATAGAGATACTGAGTGTGTGTGTGTCTGTGCATATTTATGTGTATGTGTCTCTCTGTGTGACATGGTGTGTATGCCAGGGTGTGTGTGTGTGTGTGTGTGTGTGTGTGTGTGTGTGTGTGTGTGTGTGTGTGTGTGTGTGTGTGTGTGTGTGTATGCCAGTGTGTGTGTGTGTGTGTGTGTGTGTGTGTATGTGTGTCTGCATGTGTATCTTTCTGTGTGACATGGTGTGTGTGTGTGTGTGTGTGTGTGTGTGTGTGTAGCTGGCACCGGGAGAGGAGCCAGTGAACTGTGGTGAATCCCTTGGCACACACAGAGGGTGTTGTCTACCATGTGAAACTGAGGGCTTCCCATAGACGTCTCCGAGCCCAATTAGAGCCAGAAGCATGAGAGGGGTGTGTGTGTGTGTGTGTGTATGTGTGTGTGGGTGTGAGGGGGAGGGTGGAGAGGTGAGGGAAGGGGGGCAGGTGAGGGGGGACTAGAAAGGAAGACAGGAGTAGTAGAGCAAATACAGAGAGAGAGAGAGAAAGAAGAGGTGGAGATAAAGGAGTCAGGGGCAGGTGAGGGTGGGAAATGAAGCAAAAGGGAAAGAGAGAAAAAAGAAAGAGGTGTGAATAAAGGAGTCAAGGACAGGAGTCTGGGACAGGTTTTGGGGTGACAAAACAGGAGGATAGTAACAGATGATCAGAGAGGAAAGTATGCAAGAATAAGGGAGCAGCATGGTGTGTGTGTGTGTGTGTGTGTGTGTGTGTGTGTGTGTGTGTGTGTGTGTGTGTGTGTGTGTGTGTGGCTATACAGCAAGTCATCTAATATCTTTTGATGTGGCACAGACACAATGCGAAGGTAATGCGCCTGGTAGAAGCTCGTAAGAGGCACTTTACTTAGCCCTCCTGTTGTGTTTGTTTCATGGTTGGAACTTTGGACCAGAACATTTAGAGTTTAGAATAGTTACAATGCTTTTGAGAAACTCTCTGGTCACTACAGTGTTATTTTCTGACCAACCAGGTACTAGTGATGTTGCATGACTTGCCAGGACTCCCTGGAAGACGAGATATTATACCTCAATTGGACCTAAAGGCACCACTATGACTTTAATTGATATTATTTAGTTCATCTAGTTAATCTAGACTCTATGTAGAAGCACAGTCCATGGCTCCGGTCAAAGGTTGTTGAAACTGAGCCTAATTCAATGATAAAGTGATTCTTTTATTTACCTGAGGCAGCATATTTATTGGCTAAAAGAGCACACAGTTCAGTCCAAGCAAACACACAGAACAGAAACCCTAGAGCACCATAAAGAGTGGTTAGCTGAATTTGATTTAGATGAGATTGATGAGAATCTCAGGCTGCTGTTTTAAAGCCCTGGACAATTAAACTTCTTAGCAGTTTAACAGCTGCGGAGTTAAATATTTGTGAAGTTAAATGTGTAAAGTTAATAGTTAGGGGTTTTAACCTCCATCCGTAAACAGTAAGTTAATTTTTTACTACGGGAAACTATTTCTGCCTGTAAAGTGCATTGTGCATGGCTACTCCACACACATGGATTCATTTCAAATGACAGCATTTCCAAAAAATTTCTCAAAACCCCAAAAATGAACAGTCAGTGTCTCATAGATGTCCCCTTTAAAGTATACCTTCGTAAACTTTCTTGGTGTTAAAGAAGCCGTGTGCAATAGGCTACTCATCCAAAAATGACCTAGAAACAGCAACACAATGTGAAGAAAGACAGAGGACCTTTCAGATTACAGTAATCACTGTTTGTTTGAACTTTAAACCTATTGACTCTGCCCTCAATTTTACGCATGTTGGCACTAGCCTGGCTAATGTGTGTGTGGCGCTTGGTCAGTCAGTGCAAGAGCAGAGAGGCAGTTAGTAATGAAGCATCTTTGTCGGGGGCTACCTTTGAGGACACTGAGGATGGAGTTAGTAGTCAAGGATATATGACAAGGCCTATTGCACGGTACCTTGAAGGATATTGAGAATGAGTATTAGTAATCCAGGATCTTTGACAGGACCTATTGCACAGTACCTTTGACCATGTTGAGGTTGAGTATTAGTAATTAAAGATCTTTGGCAGGGAGTATTGTACGGTATCTTTGAGTATGTGGAGCATGGGTATAAGTAATCGAGCATCTTTGGCAAGGCCTAGTGCACACTACCTTTGAGTATGTTGAGCATGAGAGCCAGCACAGGGCCACTGGCAGGAGCATGGAGAGAACACATCCTGTACTCCCCCACGCCCACACACAGGGGCTCCTCTAGCCGAACCTGGTAGTCCTTGAGGTCCTGGAGAGTGATGATGCCCCCTGTAATACCACACACACACATAGAGGATGAACACACATACAGTGACATGAACACACACACACACACACACACACAAACACACACAAGCAGATGAGCAGATATGAGCACAAATAAAGTACGAACATACAGTGTCGTTCATCATCCCGAGTCAGTTACTGTTTACGTGTTACTGATTGTTACATTGTCCTTGTCCATGTCTTTTTGTAAAGTAATTTGCACAGCCTTTCTGTGAGATACACAATATAAATTAAATAAATAAATAACCCTTCCCTTCATCATGTTCACAGCTCACAAAGAATGACCCTACCGGCAGCCTGGATGTCCCGCACCATGTTCTCAGCTATTGGTCCCTGGTAAAACGCATCTGGGCCCTGATTGGCTATGGCCTCATAGGTATCAGCCAGCTTGCGGAAGTAGATGGTGTTGTTCTCTTTCAGAATCTTGCCCTCTGCGTCACAGAAGACCTCACTACAAGAAGAGAGGCAAGAGAGAGGAGAAACTACATCATCCAACAAGGACAGACAAATTTGCTGAAAACCTGCTGGCAGCCTGTGAGGCAATGAGCATTTCACAAAGACGGGAGAGACAACAGATAGACAGATAGATAAATAGATAGACAGTCAGACACATACATACATACTTTATTAATTACATAGGAAATCTGGAAGTGTATTTGATGAAAAACTATGAGCCAGCCAGTCCACATGTAGGCCAGAAGCTGCAAGTCATTTAGGTTAAGGAATCTGCATATTATTCCTGACCCATGTGACCATGACAGTGTGATGATGACTGTGGTGTTATATAAGCCATTATAGATCTGCAGGGATATAATTTCATCTTACGGTCCTGTCTACTTCAGAGTAATCATTAGCTTTGTCTACAATGAGAAAATGAGACACACAGGACATAAACTAACAGGTTACAATGGCAAAGTTCAGTTTTATCTCTGAGAAAAAATGCATAATTAAAAGTCTCTCTCTCTATATCACACACACACACCACACACACTCTCCCTCTCTTTCTTTCTCTCTCTCTCTTTGATGAGTGTGAATGTGAACAGGGTACAGAAAAGGCTGGTGTACCATAAGGCCTTATTGCTGGTGATGGTTTTCCTATTGCTGTAGATGGCCTTGGACAGGGCACTGCCCAGAGGAAAGCCTTCACGTGCCAACCGTATGCTGGGCAGGAACAGCTCCCTCCACGGTAGCCTGCCGTGCCGCTTGTGTGCCAGCTCGTAGCCGCGGATCTCGCCTGGCACAGCAATTGCCAGCCCACCTGCCATATGGACACACAGAAACACACACACACACAGATAGACATACACACACACACACACACACACAGATCAGCACAGCCCTGTATCAGACTATCACACCCCTCCCACATACAACCCTAGCATAAAACATAGGACTCTCGTGGGACCCTAACACACAAACACTCTCAGACATGGAACACTTCAAACACAACCTGCAATATGTAGGATTGGGACTTCACCCGTGGTAAACAGAATAACTCCAGTAAACGCCATTAAACGCCACTGTGTGTGTGTGCTGTGATCCCACTGTCCAACGCACGGCTGTAATTATAGATGGTTAGGAGTTTGTCAAGTCACGCTTTTGTGGCATGTCCTTGTGTGTGTGTGCGTGTGTGTGTGTGCTGTGATCCCATGGTCCACACTTGTTAATATACTTAACCCTTTATAGAGCACTCGTTGAAATCCTTGGAAATTTAATATTTGAATTCTAGAGTGTTATTAGGAGATACTAGAAGACTTCTAAGTTTGTTTGTTTTTTTATTTGGTTTTTACTAGATCAATTTTAGCTATAATAAGAATACTAAATATGTCATTTAACCCATTTTGACCTAAAACACTTGCTAAAAGACCCGTTAAAACCTAGAATTTTCAGAAAATGCAAAAGAATTGTCAATGCCTAATAAATGCTTTATTTCTCAGGCTCTTTAGCAGATAGAGGCATGTAATTAAAAAAGCCTTCAGCTTTGTTTTGTATATGGGCTGACTTGCTTAGTCATGATCTTCAAGTGTACTTTCTGAAAGTCATTAGTTACAGGCCTTTAAATTTACAAAATTGTTGAAAGTGGCATATATGATGCTCCAGGTCTTTAGGGGTAAAACACATAGATGCTGCTCCGGGTTTTAATGGGTTAATCTTAATTTCAACTGGGTATAAGGTCAGGAAATTGCCAAACTCACACATTTTGCCCTCTAATCTATACATCTATGGCTAGTAAAGTCATACAAATGGCTTAAATCTCCCACTGGATAACAGTATAGTATTACGTAATCCTGTGACAACATCCAGTGCCCTAGTACCCTTGTTTATAATGTGTTAAATTAACTGGGCATATGATCAAAGATGATGCCACCATTTTTCATGCCAAACATTCCCTGATTTCTAGAAGCCCTGTTTAAACAACTTCTATCTCAAAATTTAGTTCAACTATTGAACCATTTCATATGTGAGTTTCATCAATTTACTGTTGTTAGTTTTGGTATTATGACCAAAAGCGTCAATGTAGGGCGGGGCACTATACTGATGTTTACAACTTTTGGAATTACACTGAAGTTTAAAATGCTCCAGGTGACTGGCAATTGGTTAGATGCCATTATGACCTCACCTGTGACATAGCACGATCTATGGTGTTTGGCTAAGATAAATCTATGTGGTTTTACCACCCTCACAGGGAGGCATGGGAGGACATTTTGGATGTGTGGGAAAATGACCTGATATGGTTACTTGCCTGATTAAGGGCTGTTGACACACACTTAGCTGCTCTGCAGAAGTGCAAAGGCATGTCACACTTTCACACACTCACAAAAAGCAGCCTAAAATTTATCATAAGTGTACACACAAACTAAGACACAAATGCAATACACATGGACATGGACACATACTATGAAAGCATGGGAACAGGGTGTGGTTAAATGCATCCACAGATAAACAGACACACGCACACACACATGTACACACGTGCATGCACACACATAAAACTCATCCTGAAATGTCCATGACTGTAACAGATTATGTCATGGAATGGTTTACTCAGTTTTACTGATCATCTTTCTGGTTTTACAGACTTGATCTGATACCCTTTGTGGCTTTTTGGACTGTCCTGACCCCTTGTCAGGTTTATGGACTGCTCTCAGAACATCTGTTGTCTCCATTGCTTGTATCTCTCAATGCCAGCAAGGAAGCCCCTCTTTCCATAAAGTCACTCATTTCGCCAATCATTGCTGCAGCTATCTTGCGTAAGTGGTTTAATAAGTACCTGTACGTGACAGGTCAGTGTTGTTTCCGAACATGTCCTGAGATGCATTCCTTGGGGCTGTCTCCCGGGCATTGATGGTCTCCACTTGTCCTGTGAAACACATTTATGGAGTGAGAGGTGGTTCCCACAAGGGCTGGTTATTGCTTGCAACCACACGATAAGATACTCATCATGATACAGGGGCCAGGATACTGATTATTTTTTTATTGTAAATTGAGGAATTTTAACATGGACAGCAGTTTTATGAGAACTTTTTTAGGGTTGTTTTATTGAATCTGTTCTTACTTTTTCTTTTACCTGCAGGTATGGGTTACTGACACAGAAAAACAAGAACCGCATCCACCACATCACCAGTCTCTGCAGCAAAACTGCCAATGCCACCCTGAGCAACATCTCTACTCTGTACAAAATCGGAGCCCTCAAAAAGCCCAGGCAATTTTAACTGACCACAATCACCCCCTGTTTTCAGACTTCCCCCAGGACGCTGATATGTTTTAAAAAGCAGCAGAACAAACAGATTCAAAGTGAGCTCTGTGGATGGGAGACATAAAGTCTCAGATAGACTTTCGTTCAGGATGGTCAGTCATTTCCGGTGAATGTCTATTTTTGTGAAGTACGGTAGGCCAGACTGATATTAGGCAAAAGTATTAGTTGTATAGTGTAGTTATACTAGTTTACTATCCAGAGTAAGCCTAACTAATAAGCTCTCCATGTTCCTCATCAGTTGAGGGTTCATTTCGTAGTTAGCTCATAGCCATAGCCTCATTACACAATGGTTTACCAACGTAAAAGCTAATTACCAGAAAAGAGTGACCATCGGCACTAGCCTGGCTACCATAGCCGGTGGCTAAAACCTGTGCCAATATTAGTGTTCCATGGATATGCAAATATTAATAACTACACTAATAATATGTTGTGCGTCCAGCAGTGGGGTGCAATGACCCACTTGTGCAAATAATAGTGTGCCAGAGCTGTATGAACGCTAGCCTGTCATTGCTAAGCCAGAGTTACAGTACTATGCTGTGCATCCAATGGTGATGAGCCATAGCCTACCTGTGGTGGCGTTGTAGATGGTGAAGAAGAGGCCTCCGCCGATGCCCATGCTGTGGGCGTTCATCATGCCCACACAGAGCAGTGCAGCAATGGCCGAATCCACAGCAGAACCGCCCTTCTTCAGAATGTCCCTGTGCCATAAAGACACACACACACACACAATATATATATATATATATATATATATATATATATATAACCATTTGGTGAGTTTGCCCCAAACTGATTGCAGGCTCCTCAACTAAAATATCATTATACAAAAACTCCCTGCTATTGCATCATCAGATTTAGTTTTTTTCATTGTATGTCTGTGTGAGTGTGTGTGTGTATATATCTCTGTGTGTGTGAATGTATATGTCTGTATTGTGTGTGTGTGTGTGATTGATTCTATTTGAAGTATGTGTGTGTGTGTGCACATTTATGTGCATTTTTGCAAGGAAATACAATATGTTTGTGTATGTGTAAGTGAGTCTATCGGTAACCCCCCCCCCTTACCTGCCGATGTCTGAGCAGGGACCAGCATCTGCGGCCACAGCAGCTTTAAAGTAGGCCTTCTGTTCCGTCCTCTTCCCAATCCCAAAGAACACACCCACAAATGTCCCTACAGCTGCCACCAGCAGCACCAGCAGGCCCACAACTATGGACTTACGCACCATCTTACTGAGGTCAAAGCTAGAAAACAAAGGAGGTTTTCAATATACACCATTTTGGTGAGGTCAAAAAACTGACACAGAAGACTCACGGCATATACTATTTCACTGAGGTAAAACACACAAATGCAAGAGACTTTGCACCATCTTACTAAGGTCAAAACACAAACAGAGAGGACTTACAGTATGCACCTTCATACTAAGGTCAGAACACAGGGGACTTACAGTATTGTCCATCTTAGTGAGGTCAAAAATGTACAGGGGGGCCTAGAGTATACACCATCTTACTGAGGTCAAAAACTCAAATACAGGGAATGCATCCTCTTACAATGGATAAACAAAGAGCCACGGTGGACTGCCACATCATTTTAATTAGAGAGGGAACCCAGTGGCAAGACAGAGGAGACTCATTCACACAACCTTTGCACACAAAATAAACACAATACAATGACAGGGGAATTCATCTGAGTCTGATCAGTGGGTCTACAGCACTGCAAAAAAAAAAACAAGCTCAAGCTGAACAAAAGCCAGTCAAATCATGTTACTGCTTGGGTTTGTAATAAACTGGGTGTTCTAACTGGTGTTAGTTAATAAGCTTCATATTACACACAGACATGAAGTCACTTGGTAACGTAAATAACATGATGAAATGATTGGATTCTGTTGCCGATGCTAGCTCATGCCTACTCGGTAGTATCTGGCAAGCTATAAAAGTTGGTTTTGGTTGACAGCCTGTTCCAGACTTGGCCCCCTATCTCGATTTATCTCGGGTTAACTTCAGGAGTTGGGTGTGTTATCTGCGCAGGTGACAGAAGTACTTTCAGACGGCTGTGCAGAGAGTGGTGGGCGCTGTCTGATCTCGTTCTGTGCATCTAATTAAGTGAAAGCGTGAGATAAGAAACTTCGGCTCAAAGCAAAATGAACACAGGAAGAGAGAGAGAGAGATAGGGAGAGGTGGAGGGGGGGAGTGGGCTAATTCTAATACTTGACAGAGAGCGGTGAGTGGGGAAAGTACACAGATCTGGAATCCTGAGACAAGAACACAGAGTCAAGTACATGACAAGCCCAAGCTGTCTGGTCTACAAGAAACAGTTTTATCTGGTAGAGCACACACTGATCACTGGTGAAAGACAAGAACAGTACATTCCTCTGAATCATTATGAGTATCTGTTTCCCACACATGCAACAAAATATGGCATGAATACAGAGATCACGTGAAGAACATTATTTAGGAATAGTGAAAACTGAATTTTACAAGTGATTATATGCAGTCCAGCTATCAGAACAGAACATCTACACTGTAAAAAACAATAAGTAAAGCTTAATTCGCTGAGACAAATAAAAAAGTCCAGGTTACTTGAAAAAATGTGATCATATTATAATGTTATAATTATAATGTTATAATAAATGTAAAAAATAACATGTTGCTTCAGATGAGTTAAGTAAACGTAACTAGCCTCTTTCAAGTACAGCTTACTGGAAAAATTGGTGGAAACTCATTTCTTCATTGAGTTAAGTAAGCATAGCTAGTCTCTTGAAAGAGACTAGTTATGTTTAGTCAAGTCGTTTGAGGCAGCGAGTTTCCACCAATTTTTCTAGTAAGCTTTACTTTTTTTTTAGTGTACAGGCTTCAAAACAGAACCTCTACAGAACCTCTGGAACTTCAAAATCTTCCAACAGAACCCCATTTCAGCTTCCAACTTCTATGGCCTGTTATACAGAGTACATGAAAACTAACATTCTGATATATTTAAGGAACATGATGGGTAAACAGGATCAACACTTCATCAGTTCTGAATGCAACAGCAAAGGAACAAACACATAGATCAGACCACAAACCACAACTAACCAAGACTTCCCCACGTAAGGCTTACACCCTGTCCACAAACACAGCACTTTCACACAAAGCAAAGACAGACGGATGAGCCTGTGCTTTTTCTTACCAGCCCCAGTTATTCCATAAAGTGATCCCAAATCCACTATTTCCACAAACATAGAAACCCTCTGGGATACCGAGTCAGCATATTTGGCCATTTACCCACAAATCGTGCCATATCAGTACCAATAGAGAGATTTTGATCAGACCTGATCTTGTTGTAGTGTGTGTCAAGGAAGCTGTAATAACCCCTGTCTCCACGGCAAGATTTATTCAGTGAAAGCTGCTCTTTGAGCTAAAGCTAATTCTGACTCTAACACGAACATTCATCGCTCATTCTGATTTGGATACAGATTTTGATACTTGTAGCAGCATTGTACAGGAGCCTAGAAAGTGGAGCACAAGTGCTAGTTGTCCTCCGGAGGCACCAGCCCACACAGCATCCAGTGCACAGGAGATAGGATGGGATCCAAACACACACACACACAAATAAACCCATGCACAAACTAAAAAAAACACAAACACCTTCATACACACACACACACACACACACCACCATACATTCTGATTTACATTTCAATAGAGCCAGAATACAGCAGCCCTTAGCAGAACGGCATAATGCAGAACATCTCAACTGCAGCTGAGAAACTGGTGCTGCTCTGATCTTGGCACTGATGACAGCATACAGTCTTGACCAGCATGTCCTTGGCAAATCAAGGATTTGTTAACCCTATTTTAACGGTTTTTCCGGACAGCAAAGGGTAGATTGGCCAAAAAGTTTTTACCTCTCTCTAAAAACCAAAACTTCGGAGTCATCCCACATCCCTCATCACAAAGCCTTGTTAAAGTGAAACAAGTGTGTGTGTGTTTGAAAGAAAGAGGCAGCGAAAGAGAGTTTCAAAGCGTACCTTGATGAATGTGACCCGTACGCAGTTAGCCTCTATTCTCACTGTACCCTGTCACAGGGAGCTGTTTAAAGGCACCTCTGGGCACCTGGGCTGTCAGACTGTCACAGTGTAACTACTACAGTACAATAAAACTTGGACTTCACACCCAATCAGAGAGCTTTCTCACTTCAGCCTCCTAATGCCATCAGAGAGCAAGGAGGAAGCAGGAGGGTGGGGGTGGGGTTAAGGGTGTCTCACACTGCACCTCCCAGTACGGTAAACCTCCAGACACACACACACACACGCACACAAACAGACACATACATTTCTGGTAAAAGGACCTTGCTTACACACACACACACACATGCCCGCATGGGCACACACACACACACACACACACACACACGAGTGAAATCTCTCTATCTCTCTATTATCTGCTTATATCTCAATCTCTCACAGTAATAGGCTTGAAGGGAAAGCTTATGTACCCTGTCTTGGGCATTTTACCAGTGTGTGTTTACCATGTCTTGCATAACACAGAAGGGAAGCGGGAAGAGAGTGTGTATGAGTGTGTGTGTGTGTGAGTGTGCTGGGGGGTGGGGGTGAGCAAAGTTTAATTCCACGTAGTTCACTGGATCGAAACGTTTGTTCACAAATCATGACTTACATGCCAACATTTCTGCTACAAAGCACGGGAATTATATTGTCTGTGGTCAGTGTCTTTTGCACATGTGACACTGAAAAGGTGGTTCTCTGATTTTAATTGCTTTCTTGACATTTAAAAAATCGGCAATTATTAATAGGCTACTAGATTTCTAAATGTGTCCCTTCCAGCATAGGTAGTATAATAGTGCAAGCCTTGGTAATGGGAAACGATCAAATTGACTTTGACCAAGCCATAGCTTATGTATTCCAACCAAACAACATTACACCTACAGTATATTGATATATTTTAATAACTGTTGCTATGCTTGGGTTAGTGGTTTTTAGCAAAATGATTTATGCGGTGATAAATTACATTAAACATGAAAACTGAAATGGAATATACACACACACACACCATTTTACCTGCTGTGAAATGTTGTCTGCACTCCAAAGCCTATTTTGCCGATGTTTTACACGTTTACATCCATACAATTCATATAATTTGGCTGTCAAATAGCCTACAATTTGCATCAAGCCTACAATTTTGTCTACCGGCGTTAACCCTCCTGTTACCCTCAAATTTTCAGGCGTCTATTATCCTTGGGGTCAATTTGACCCCAGCCATTTTAATCTCAAGAAAAAGGACAATAATTCAAAATATTACCCAACTTCTTATGTCAGGTACTCCAGGTTACTTTCATGACTATATGAAAATATGAAAATAACCATAAAACCTCACTGACTGATCTAAAACAGGAAAGAAGCATATTGTTGTTACTTCAGTACCTTCAGGACAGCATCTTTGTGCATGGCGCTCATAAGCAGCACATGTTTCCCCTTCTTGGGGACTATGACTATGTCGGTAAAAGCAAAATTTGAGGATGTTACCCTTCTGTTTTTCGCTGGAAGAAGTTCAGTTGGAAGCTCTGGCTTGTTCGTTCTTACTGTAGTGGAGAAGTTTCTTGGAAAAACCCAAAGTAGCAGAGAAGTTTGTCTTGTTCAACTAAGTCTTTATTGCGTTCACCGAGAGAATGGTTATAACAGTGGTAATCCTCAACCATTCTAACCACTCTAACCTTACACCTCATCTACCTATCTTAAGTACTCCTGCCAGTGGATGATGCAGCTGGCACAGAGCCAATCCTACGCAAGGCGTCAGTCTCTGTCCTTTTACGATGAGGCTCTAAACATGGTTTCGACACAGTTTTCAGAGAGGAGTCTACTGGCATGCACATAACTCTCTAGCTGGTACTCTTTTTTTATACCACAACACTCTGGTGCATGCTCTATCCTCTTTCTGTATACACACATACACATATTACTTGTTTCTACAAAATTCCCGACACTGTCCCCAACACTGTGACCTTCCTTTTCAGCAGGTCCTCACATAGGGCATACGAACTAAACAAATTGTTGCATGCAATATTATGGCCACACAGGCCTTCAACCATATCCAGTACCACCCTCATGCCTTTTTTTTTTCAGGTGCTTCACCAGCAAGTTTAGCACACTCACGTCTGCCCTGCTTTGTTTCTCTGTCATCAAAACGTATGATACGGGACAACATATGAAATGTCTTCAGAGACATTGTTGCAGGAAAAATTGCCCTTCCTGTTTCAGGATGCCAAAAACCTGCTGTTCCCTCACCCTTTGACCTGTAAACCCCTGAGTAAATGATTAATCCAACGTAGGCTTGCAAAAGGGTGTCATCAATGTCTTGCCATGTGTCCACATATACACGCTTCCCCTCTAAGTTCATCATGTCCAGAATGTGCGTTTCTATTGATGATGTAATGAAAAGCTCAAATGTTGTTTTTATGCTTTGGACATGACTAACTGCATACCTGGTGGGGCCTTTAGCCATTTTGATTACATTAGCAGCGCTACGTCTTTCGTGCTGTTCAGGTGGGGAGACAGACCACGATATCTTTACATTTTTGGACAGCAACCTGTCTGTTTGAGCTTGTGACGCCACAGGAGGATCAACATGAAGGCTCTCATTCTCCTCTCCCTCATCAGATGATATGTCATAGTTATTAGGATCCTCCTCAACATTATCCTTTGTTTCTGAAACATCATTCTCCTCTATGTCACTGTCATGATCAAAAAGCTGTGACAAAACCTCAGTAGTAGAAAACCTTTGCTTTGAAGTCATCTATATTTGAAGCTAACATATATCACAGAAAGACATGGTCTGACATACTGCAGTTTAGGTCTTTATATATTTTATGCTGCAGTATACAGGACATCAAAAAAGTATTATGATGTTAAATTTCAGTTTACCCAGTTCCCCTCACTTAATTAGGAAAAGTCACCAAAGATTAAGCAAAAAATATGTGTACTTTGTGAATTGTGAGATGTTAAACATTGAATGGGGTCAAATTGACCCCAAGGAGGGTTAAATGACAGTTTAGGAAGAGATATTTCTTTCCCCTCAGTTTTTTATTCCCCAATATCGTGTTAGGTAGGCAACACACTATGGCACTGGACAGTAACCGTCACAGTAAGCTTTATACACGACATGTAGTGGCGTGCATGCTTATTCTTCGGGTACATGTGGGTACAATTGTCGCTCGTTGGGTCCGTCGTCGTTGTCGCTGTGTGCCGTGAGTCACAGCTGACAGCGCTGATGTAATGTCATGTTAGAGTAAGCTGCGCCCACGTTGACATCTGTAACACAAGGCTTCCCCGCCACGCTCAACCAATTTTCCAGCAAGTAGTTGGAGGGCAGTGTACCGTAGGCTATTCCACGGTGGACCAACCCAAGGATGACAGGGAGGGTTTCCTACACTAAACATTCGCTATGGCAAGACGGTGTGCTTTTAAATTCAACCTGCTTTGGTGTCATCATTTTTAAATAGGAATTATTGTAAATGCATAATGTTAGCTTCTACGTGTTATTGCAATATATTGTTGACAGTTATTTATCATTAATAGATTTAAGTAAGGTAAAACACACTTGACATCTTATCACTGATGCAGGCTTTCATTATGCCATAATTTTATTTAAAATTAAATGATGAACTGGTTTACTTGCAGGCAGGCTTTTTGTAGCCCCACATGAAAACAAGTGGTTCTGACATTTTTCTACTGTGTACTAAAAAGCAAACCGACATGCCACAATGCGCCGCCACCTGATTGGTTAGTTTGTGAAGTAGGGTCGTGCCAGCAAGCTGGCCGAGAAACACTGGCACCACGTCGCAGGACAACAACAGCAGCGTGCGCACAGCACAGAGAAAGAAACGAGAAACTAGTCGATGCACATGAACATGATTTTAAACAGCATAATGCGCGGTTGTGGATATGTAACGAGATCACATGTATCAAAGTAAAGTATCCCACAGTTACTTCACTTTGAGCATGGTGGTGTAACCAGACTTATAGTGACAGTTCGCATCAGCACCACTCTGCTGCTACTACAACTCCACTGCAGCGGGCTTTAAAAGGAGAGTAATTAAAAGAGAGAAAAAAACATGGGGTCCAAGTTGACCAGGCAGAGAAGTCTGGATAGTCAAGCCAGCTTCTTCAGGAAGGGGCGTCAGCGCCACTATAGCACAGGGGACGCCGAGCGAAGCGATAGTCGTGGCGGCGGGGACTTTCTGTTCACATCGCTGATGCTGAAGTCGGAGAAGCTTCCGGGGATGCTGCGGAGAAACAGTAACAGCAGCCCCTACGTGAAGAGAGTAGCCTGGGTCCGGGACATTCAGAGACTCCTGCGGGAACAAAAGATGGACCAGGCAGCGGATGTGCTGAAATTACTGAGAAAGGTATTTTGCTGTAAAGCACAACACTAAGCTACTGTATAAAATTTAAATTTACTTTAGTAATTCCTTTATTCCACCAGACGATAAGGACGTGTTTGGGTTAGATAGCATTGCATTGGAACTGTGAAGTCATTTTAGTTTTGTATCACTCAGTTTGTTTTGTAAAAGTTATTCAGCCATGCCATGGCTACAGGTTGTTTATGAACATTAGCTTGCCTCACTTCCTCTCCAAACCTTTTCAGACAAGAATGATAAGAACATGCACTTGCAACTTATTAATAAATAGCCTAGTGATTAGATGGTATCGTGTTTGGAGTAGAGATAGACAGTCATTATGCATTTGGCATCATTTTTACAGCAGGGTAAGAGCCTTGTCTCGTGAGTATGGATTTATGCTGATGGCTTGGTTGGTTGTTGCATGAGGCGGTGGCCCTAAGCCAGTCTCCCGGCCTAAAGCCCCTAATTGGATTGGCGTGAAGCCTCCAGCATATAGCTGGCAACTGACAGATCCAGCCTGCGTTAGGAGAAAAGTCCAGACACTAGACTGTCCTACTCAGTGTCTGTAACATCCTACTTCTCTGGATGCTCTGCCCCCCTTGCAGACTTGCCAGGTTCTTGCCCTCAGAAATAAAGGTTACAGACAGAAGTGGGGTTTGTCTGTTGTCATTCATCTGTGATACTGTAATGGGTAATTGCTTTATTCACACTCAAGGGGAAATTGCGGTGTTGAAACAACACATAACAAACACATTTTTAGCACAAACATAGATGTAAGACCAGTCAGTGTACACAGACGTACCTCTCTATAGGTCTACAAACTAGTATTGTCATGTATGACATTGAATGGCATTAACAGCAAATTAGGATAAGTTATTATATATTTCCTGTGCAGTTTGAAGTAGGACGTGCAGTGATCTCTGCGTATGACTATTCATCAGAAAAGTGTTCTATCCCTGCGATGCTGTTTGACAAACACTGATAAACACTGATTAAGATGCTATAGTTATAATCCTGCAGGTGAGGTGCTCTGTTGCAAACCAGTCAATTCACCGAGTGTACTCTGCAGTCAGCACTGCAGTTTGCATCTCATATGCCCTATTAGAGCTACATGCCTGCACTGGAATAATGGACAAATAATTTGATTCAGCAATGAAGCCGAGCATATTATTTGTGAATGTGTAGAAAGAAGACTAACTCACCACACTTATATACACACATACACATGAACTCATTCATGCACCGACACACAAACACACACAAACACACACACACACACAGATGCACGCATACACATGGACTGTGATTATTTGCATATATATGAACACGCACACACACACACACACATTCCGACACACAAACATACACACACTGTGAGCATCCTGTTATGCTGTTAGCCCTTCATCACCATCACCAAGTCAGCACTATCAATCATTTTGGGTATATGAAGCATGCAGCCTTGGAAGGGGAATCTGTCTTGTCCATGCAGCTGAGCAGGGCTCCTTGGAAACAGCTGAGTCAGCAGCTATTGTATATACGTGCGTGCACACACACACACACACACACACACACACACTCATGTACACAATCACAGACAGACAATACAATACAATGCAATATGCCAATGGAGTGACTAAGTGAAGTGTGTTGATGTGTGTATGCAGACACAGTAGGCCCATCTGCCTACAGGGGAGATGCATATGCACACATTATGCGAGCGCTGGGAATGGGGCTATACATACTGTACTCAGTACTGACTGGGAACAGACTGGGAATGTATGTGTACAGAAAAGCAGAAGAACTTTTAGTAACAGGTTTACATTTTTTTTAACTTTTTAACTTTTTACGATCACATCAGTGAAAATGCAGTCAGTTTGTTGTCACTGGACTGGACACTGTTGTCAACTTGCAGTAATCGAAACAATGCGACTTTGTTATTTTTTAAATCAAAGTAATGCAACTTTGTTGCTAATGATTTATAAAAATTCTTCAAAATGGAGATACAATAGCTGGGTTTGTAACCTTAAACTCAAAAGAAAACACAAGATCCTTAGACAAAAGAGATAAAAATAACATGACATGGTAACGTGGTTGTAGGGAGAACCACGCATGTTTGTGTTGTGAGAATTCTAAAGTTATGACTTTGATACGATGCAATGCCTAAATATCTCAATACCAATATTGACATGATAACACAGGCAAACACCAGTAGTTGAAGAATAAAATAGAGCCAGATGGAACTTTTAAAAAACCTTTTCAAAAAAGTCCTGTGTCCCTAAATTTAATGATTTCCCATAGTATCTAGACGTCGTACTGCAGTGAAATATAACATTCAGCAGAGGTACTATGGTGGTGCAGCCAGCCTACTGGCCCTTTCATGCTGGATTCTGGATTCTCCTCCTGTATATTGCACTGTGCCCAGCTTCCATTCCCCCATCAGTGGTGGGCGAGAGGGCTTTGACCACACTATACTGGAGGAGGGTCAGTGAGCCGTGATGGGAGAGAGGGCTTTGAAAATTACTATGCTGGAAAGGGGTCAGCGAGCTGAGCTGAGTCTCTCAGGTCTTATATGGGATTTAGGGTCCTTCATCTGCTCTCAGTATAATGGATCCTGCTGGAAGTCAAAGGAAAACAAAATATCTAATATATCTATAATATCTGAGAAAATGTCTTTATTATCTTATCTAATATCAAGTGTGAGTAGATTAAATGTGAACACATCAACAATTTGAATAAATGTATATAAATGTAATAAAAATATAATGAAATGTGTTAGGTAAAGTGATACTATACAAGCTGAAAGGCACTTTTTATAGCCACTTGAAAAAAATCCAGAGGATGAAATGTTCTCATGGAAGTGTGAGTTGACTAAAAGGACATTCTGATCAGAGATGCCGACTGCCTCCTCTAATCAAAATGCACGGTGTGTGTGTGTGTGTGAGAGAGAGTTTGGCGCACGTGCGGCATGTGTTCCATCAGATGCGAGCATGGAGACAAAGCAGATGACTGGCTGGTTAATTTCAGCATATGCCAGACAAAACTCCCAACCCAACCTCCTCTAAGCATCAGAGCAAGCGTACAGAAGTAGAAGCAGTAGAGGGAGACAAGCCAGGTGTGTTTGGCTGAGCGATAAGCAAAAGGTCACATTTGATTTGCATTTTATTGAGAAGGCCGCTCGGCTGTGCGGATGGATGGACGGTAATCTCGAGATTTCCCTGATGACAGAGACAGACAGATCCGGCCAGTGTGTGTGTGTGTTAGCATGTGCGTGTGTGTGTGTATGTGTGTGTGTGTGGGTGTCTTAGTTTGCAGTGCAGAGGAATGGGATAAAAGTCCTGTGTGTTGTGCTGTAGATGAGAGAGTGAGAGAGAGAGGATTAGACTCTGGATTGGAGTCTGCTTAGTTTAAATTATTAAAAGCGATTGGATAACATGTCCATCTGTGAGAGGTGAAGTAGTCTCTGTTGTGCATTATATTCTCTCCGAGGAACAGGATGTAAGGAAACCCCAGCTCACTGAGCATACGTGTGTGTGTCTGAGTCTGTGTGTGTCTCTCTGTGTGTTTGTGTGTGTGTGTATGTGTCTGTGTCTGTGTGTATATGTATGTATATGTGTGTGTGCATGTGTCTGACTATGTGTGTGTGTGTGTGTGTGTGTAGAGGGGGGTGATTGATGCTGTCGATGTGTATGGGTGGATGCTAGGGTGGTGTTGGTGTTGGGTGGGGGGCTGGGTTGGTATAGAATCCCTGGGATCCTCCAGTGAGGGCTGCCTGGGAGGCCTGTCTTGTCAAGAAGTTTATTTGTCACATACATTGAAATACTAATATAACACATGTAGTGAAGTTGTATAAATGAGAGTATTAGCTCAATAAAAGAGAAAAAGAAAGTCACAGCAAAAGCAAATAAATGGGCATTAGTCCATATTGGGATCAGGATCCATGTAGCCTGTGGACCCAGATATGGTTAATCAGTTTGTATCCAGCACCTTCTAGAGACCGTGGCAGCCTTGAAGTCGGAACGGAGGAGTGACGTTGTGTATGGGTTAAGCTATCGTCTTTAGCCAAGGTGGTAATGGAGATGGCTTCACTAATCACATGCCCACCCATGTGAGAATGCAGACCACCACACAGCCAAAACGATCGATAGGCAGGCTTGCCTTCCTCCGAACCTGACCAGCAGAACGTAGCCCTCCGCAGGCATATGACTCCCACTTGAGCCATGGGTGAACGATCCTCGACACTGCTCCATGTCTCACTGTCACCTTCACAGCCTCAGCTCCAGTTTCCCTCCACTCCGTCTCTGCCACACTCAGCAAAAGAAGACGTCTCGGCTTCGCAGATGGAGGCACCCCGGTGGAACAACAGCTTCATCTCGTAGGCAAACAGATCAGTCCAAGCGCATTATTTGAGTAGGAGCGCTCCGGCTTCAGCTGAGTTGCCATTGCATCGCAGTGCATTGCATGTCAGATGCAGAGCTCCTCACAACGAGTCATCTTTTGCCTATCTTAGGAAAGCTTGGTTGGTTATGTAAAGATTCCGCTAAAGTGTGTGTGTGTGTGTGTGTTTCTCTGAGCTGTAAAGCCTCTTCAGGCGAAAGGGAGGGGATTGTGTTCAGTCACCTGGAGTTCCTGGAGCTGGGGGAATATAGATGAGAATACAGCAGCAGAGCAACCATTGGACATCTCTCTCTCTCTCTATCTCTCTCTCTCTCTCGCTCTCTTTCTCTCTCTGTCTCGTGCCTCAAGTGTTCCTGAGGCTTAATGAAGTTCATTAATTCAGAGGCTGTTTTCTGTGGTAAACAGCAGCAGTGTGGCAGCAGCCAGAAGTTAAGCCTCTCTGAAGAACTCAGTGTTCACATCACCCAGAGCACTGAGGAGAGGAGAGCAGAGGAGATAAGATAAGCAGAAATGACAGAACAGTATAGCAAAAGAGAGAGAGAGGAAAGGAGAGATAGAGCAGAGAGGAGAGGAAAGATGGAGAAGAGAGGAGAGAAGGTGAGATTAAACCACTTCGTCCCTAATTTTCCAAATGTGAAACAAAGTGCCTCAGACCAAAGGCAAACTGAACTCCAGCCAATCAACACGTCGCTCCAGGAGCATGAAATGAGGGTGTTGGATGCTGTTGACCTCACTCAGACAGTGAACGCCTTTCAGCATAATCTCAAACTGTGCCTTTATGTGAGACTGTGCTGCAGGGCAGTGGACAGTGGTAAAGAGAACCCTAGGTGTAAGAAAAAAATAAAAGATTTCATTTTAACTATTAGTTGGTGGATTAATATTTCATTTTCTGCCCACAAATTATTTTTGTAATGTCTGTTTTATTACAGTGTACTAATGCACATGAATGACATCTTTTATTCTTAAAAGTTTGTTATTTTACTGACACTTGTGGCACTTTCTTACACACATTTTAAAGTCTTATTGTAAACAGGAGCTACCACAACTTAACTTGGAGCTACATTAAAACTGGAGCAGCGATCTAAGACATTAACACTTTAGTTACTGTAGCGTGAGCATTGGGTTGGCTCACTATATATAATTACTATAGTGCTTACTTAATATCAGATAGTTAATTGACAACCTAGGAATGGCCCTTGGTGCTAAATGCTAGCTAGTTACTATCATAGTACACTGTAACTGTTCAAGATCATTGAATACTGACCACTTCGACCTTCTCTGATAGTATTGGGTTAGGCTATATCAGTCTGTTAAATTCAGACTGTACACTGGGTCGATATTAGGCTGTAGCTCTGGATTAAAATCAGGCTGTATTGCTGGGTCAATATCAGGCTGTAGGAGCAAGTTGTAAGACAGGTTAGAGTAGCATCATTGTCTGTAGAGGTTGTAATGTCAGCTTTAATATCAGAGGCTGTAGCACCAGAGTTAGTATCAGGAATGGATTTAGAGACTGTATGGATAAAATCCGCCTGTAGCACTATGTTTAAAATGTAAAGTGTACCTCCAGGTTTGTACAGATTGTAGCAGTTTTGCAGCAGATGTGGCACCCAGTGTGGGGGCTGATGAAGTCTTCTTCTGTACCACTGATGTGCACAGAACAACCAACCCCCGTCCCTCGCCCCCGATTTAAAAAAAAAAAAGCTCGTCGCTCATTCTGAGGTGACATGAAAGTAAAAATGGAGGCCTGATCTTTTTTGTCAAAGTGCTTTTTTTGTCATCGTGTTCAAAGTAATACATTTGGAACATGGAAATCTCCTGTTCATCCTACAACATAATCCTCACATCTCTGTCTCTCGTTCCTCTCTCTCTCTCTCTCTCTCTTCTACTCTTTCTCTTGTTCTCTGTCTCTATCCCCCTTTTGTGTTTTTCTCATCCCCTTTCCATTCATCTAATTAAATGGGTGCTTCCTAAAGGATTATGACTGTGTCATTTTGCATCCATCAAACAAATAAGACAGGGGAAAAAATCCTGCACTTTTCCAAATATGTGTGCATCCTCCTCTGCTTACCTTGGCTTCAAATGTTGGTCGGGTTGCACAGACACGTGTTTGCCCTGTGTGTTAGAGAGAAAATGCCATATGTCAGAGAGATTATGCCATGGGAATGGGTTACCTTAACAACAACATATTTACAGAGTTGTAGCTTCTTTTGCATTTTTTTGTTGTTTACTTAACTAATAGATTTTATGCAGAGTGTGTGCACCTGAGGAGGAAAACTGGTAGAATTCAGCTTGTGTGTGTATGTGTGTGTGTGTGTGTGTGTGTGTGTGATAGATGCTCCTCCAGGAGTCAACAAAACAATATGAGGAAGATCAATCTCAGTAGTTGAAAAGGTTATGTAATCCATCAGGGCTGCTCTGTGCAGTTCAGGGGGGTGCCTGGCACGCTGGCGCTCTGCCTGGTCTGTGATGGATGCTCTCGGGGAGGGCAGGGAGAGGGAGTGGAAAAGAGGGACAGAAAGGATGGCAGTGCCAAGGTGTCGGGGAATCCCGGAGCGTTGGCATGATAAATCAGACTCTGTCCTGCATGCCCGTGATTCACCCGTCACCCGTCACTCAGCCCGTCCGCCCATCCGAACAGAAAGTGCTGATAGGAGACCCATCCTCACACACACACACACACACACACACACACACACACACACTCAAACAATGCAGTTCAGAGCATTGTGAAGCCAACGCTGCAGCACTCAGGGAAGGGTCAGATATTGTGAACTAGATCCTGGCTAGAGACAGGCTAACTTTGTAGCCAAGTTAGGTCCTAGTTAGATTGAGACCTGACATAGCTCACATCAGGGTCAGAGATGGGTCATGTCTGGGCCAAATCCGTTCTAGAGTGAGTGTTTTTCTCTGGTATGGCCCTCCCAGCCACCCTCCCACATAAAACTGTGAGCTAAGTTTATCCAGCAGCCTGCAGCCACAGTAGTACCAGCAGCAGCAGCAGTAAAGGCCTGGCTGGGTCTGAAAGAGGAATTAAGAGACAAAAACAATTTAGAAGATTTGGTCTTTTCCCCATGATGGAGGCTTTTCTGCTCGTCCCGCAAAATCCTTCCTGTTTTTTGACAGTAAGCTCTGGCTTTGCTGCTTTCCCTGACAGTCAGTTGTGTGTCTTTTCTCAGACCAACCAACCATGTGTGTATCTGTGTGTGTGCGTGCGTGTGTGTGTATGAGTGTGCGCATGTGGGGGTGCACGTGAAGTTTTTGTGTGATTGTGTGTTTGCGTGTGTGTGTGTGTGTGTGTGTTTAAAGCCATTTGAAGTGTCTGGCAGCATTTTGTCTGCACCACGGGCAAATGCTGATCCAGGCTGCTGCTTCCCCGCTCGCCCCCTGACAGCGTTTCACCTGTAGCCACGGCTCGGCTGCCTCCCTGCCTCTGCGCTGTTCTGTCACTACAAATAGCTCCAGCCAGCCCATCATACTGCAAACAATATCCTCTGGGGGATCTCTCAGTCTCAGCCCTCTCTCTCCCTCTCTCTCTCTCTCTCCTTCTTTCTGGCTGGTTGGCTCTGACTTCACTTTCCCTCTCGCACATTCTCTCTCTCTCTCTCTATCATTTATTCCCTCTTTCCCTGTCTCTTTCACTCAATCCCTTACACGCTCTCTCTTTCTTTCTCTTAATCTCACCCTCTCTCTCAGCCTCACTCTTTCAGTTTCTCACTCCCTTTCACTCTTTTTCTTATTCTCCCTTTCTCTGGCTCCCACTGCTTCTCTCTCTCTCTCTCTCTCAACTTGTCTCACTCTTGATGATTTTCTCTCTTTCTTTCTTGTGCTCTCTCTCCTCTCTCTCTCTCTCGCTCGCTCTTCCTTTCCCCCCTATTTTATTTAACTTGTTGGCATATCCAGCTTGCCTTACCTCACCTTTTGATATCTGTGGGAGGAAGCCAAAGAAGAACAAGTAAAAAAAAGTACAGAAGAGAAAAAAAAAGACAAGAGGAGAAAGGGGATTTGGCAGCGTCAGAGACATAACAGAGATCTTAGCAGCCTAAGCCCGGCTAATAAGCCGCATGTCTTTCAGCTTTTGTCTGCCCACATACGGATCCGAGGGGGTCCTGGACGGTGCTGACGAGCGGATCGGAGCACTACCACCAGCACTATCTCTGGGAACTGGGCACTAAGCTGTTTCACTCGCTGCTCAGCTTAGTAATCGCCCTCATTAAAGCTGATGGTACACATGCCCTCCTGGTAATGATGTCCAAGTGCTCCCCGAGTCCACGGAGGCAGATAAAGCCTGTGAGGTGAAACTAGCTGCTCCACATGTCTGTGACAAATTTTGGCTGATTAAAAGTATTAATCTGCTTGAGGGAGACAATATTTAAAGGGAAGAATTTTACAAAGAAATATTGTAACCTCTCATTTATTTTTTTCCTGTGTGTTACTCTCTCTCTCTCGGTCGCTCTCTCTTTCTGTCTCTCTGTCTCTGTCTCTCTGTTTCTTTTTATGACTGTCAATCTGTCTTTCTTTCTAGGATTTGGGACTGGAGGGTTCGTCCCTTAATGATGTTTTGTATAAGAACGCAGCCTTCCTTAACCTGGTGGATCCCATCTCCCATGAGCTCCTGCTGAGTTTGGCCCGGGACATGCAGTGTCCAAAGAGGGTAAGTCAGCCAACACTACTGACAGAACATACAGTATTGATCCCACTATAACAGATACCCCACAAACTTGCCTTTCTGACCCTCATGGAACTGCAGCAGACTATTATCTCTTTCTTATACCACTGCTTGATCAAAGCTCCTATTGTGATGCACTATCTAGAACATGCATTATTTGCAGATAACCACAGAACTATGAGGAAGTTCCACTTTTCTAGCCGTATTACACTTGAATTTCAATTCGCCCAACTTGATCTGAAGTTTCAATGAACTGTCACATTCACACAGGGTTACAATTTAGCAGCCTGGCTGCTGCAGCCTAGCAACATTTTAATTTGTGCCCGAGATGGATTTTAAGTCTGTTACACTGCATTTGGGAGTATGGGAAACAGTAATTTTACACAAGCCAAGGCGAGATAGAATATTTGGATCCAGTGCTTGACAATGACTAACTACGACTAATCAAACTAACAACCAGCTTTTGATCATAGCAACCATCCATTTAGAACTAGTAATGGCAGGATATTGCAGTAAGTTTTGCATGAGTCGATGTGTGGCAAAAAGTAGTTCTGCAAACGAGCCTGTGTCAGCTATCAAAACGTGTAAATTGTTAGCAAAACACATAGCACAGACGTGGCAACAGTGGTATAAGTGGGTTAATGAACTCCACAGCGTGTATATATAGCTCCACTCCGCCTTATCACTACCTCGAACGTGCAATATTCACCGATATACGCACGCCGTGTCTTTCATTATCCTTTAGTTACCCACCTTACCAGAACTATAGTGCTCCCCTCCGCATTCATTTGCTCTACCATTAGTATAGTAGATTACATTCTCATTTTTGACTAACCCAATGACACCTTCAATCTGTCAGCTAGAACTCACTGCCAGGACTCCAGCAGACTATCTTGCTTTCCCTTCCCTAACCATTCCCTAACCATGACAGTGTCAGGGGAGAGCACATAAATGAGATGGGGAATACCCTCCTTGACTCCCTCACTTAGGAACGGGCCTGTGGCTGCAGATTGCAGTGCAGGCTGAAGGCACAGATGTCTGCCCACACAGGGCTATGTGGGGGCAAGTGAAAGTTTGGTCTAGGATGACTCCCTTAGCAGAGTGAAATAGGAGGAAGGCCTGATGGCTCTGAGGTACCTGACTCAGCATTAACGTCTCCTGAGGTAACATTAGCTGGTTCAGCGGTAGGGCTTGCTGAGGTAATACTGTTTGCTTCAGCACCAGCTTCTCTTGAGGTAATGTTAGCTGGCTCAACACTGACATCTCCTAAGGTAGCAACATTACAGGTTCGTTCAGTGCTAACTTCTCCAGATGCGATCCTAGATCTGATCAAAAATCTAAATTTACCCTATTTATTCAGATAAAATCAAAATTATACAGGATAAGAAATATTTAATAAGACCTGCATTTTGGAGAAAAGACAGGGTCACTCAAAAAAAAATGTATTAAGGTTGTTACATTTAGTAGTATTTCTATTACTACTTCTAATTAGCATTTGAGATATAAATTACACGGGTTAAAATGTAGTATTTAATTCTATGACATGCAAAATTAAACAACCAAACAAAACATTTAAATGGGAGAAAGCAATATTTCACACTGAAAACTTGCGTTACGCCCTTTCTGAAGCTACACCTACTTTCTTTACGCCCCTGTCTTGCAGCCTGCAGAAGGACAAAGCTTGACAGATTTGATTGCTCTGATGTCAGAATAAAGCACTTTGCAGCCAATTCTTTCACGTTTCAGTGTTCCCCCCTAGAAAACAGACATAAAAAACAATGCATTCATGGGTTCGGCAATAGTTTGGTGCATGCGTCTGTGCCGGCTGATGTTCACTGTTGTGCTCATAGTACTGAATGCATTGTTTTCAGTGCCTCTACTTATAAATATTGCTTGCTATTGCGTGATGCAAGAGTCAGAAATCCGAACAAACGGCCAAAAATGAGGACATTATTTCTTGGTCTGGACAGAGGGCTGGAAAACCGGACTGCCTGGCCGAAATCCGGACAAATGGCTACCGAACCCTAGTAAGGAATATATCATGATGCCTTGGCATTCAAACCACAATTTTTCAAAATAAATGTTAACAGGATCAGAGTCACCACCCAAAGACTCATAAGCACGCAGCTCCACAGTCACACTTGTCCATACTGTTTGCCTGTTGCTGTTGCAATATCTTTGTGACATGTCCACAAAGCCGGTGAGCAAAGTAATTTTCAGGACAAGCAGCAGGCTCATTGGACAGTGATACGGATGACCTTTCCTTTGCTGTTGAGCTGGAAACTGGAAAAAATGGCTTATAGTCCACACCGCATTCATAATAGCCACCTAATTAGTCACCTATGTGGACAGGAGCAGCTTCAACCATCCCATACTAACAAAACCATGCTTCAAACGGATGGCATTTCCACCGGTTATTATTCTGCGGTAAAAGGCTTTGTTTGGATGGTGTATTGGGATTACCTTCAAGGATTTCACAGTCTTAAGTCTGCTTATTTGCCCACGGAGACAAGAACTGGCGAGTGTTTGGGGGAGAGTTTATACTGCTGGGAAAAAGCCTTTAAATTGGAGCCTGCCGATAGCTCTCAAAGCCTTACTGAATCAGAGCAGTGCACATACAAAACCCCCAAGCTATGGCAGCACATCACAGTAAACAGAAATCCCCACTTAGAGACTGATCACAGAACAGATCTAAACCAGATTTGGGTCAGACCCGTTGTAGACAGAGAGAGAGAGACAGAGAGAGAGATTGTTCTGCTGTCCTGTCAGAGTGGTGACTCAACCTGGGGAATGAAAGTCTATAATGAAGTGCAGTGCTTTGTGCACGCTTTGCAGATCTTCTCGATATCGTCACGGTAATTCTGGACGGTGGGGCCGAGGGCTGCCAAGGCTTGGAGCGGCTGAGGTTTGTTGATGGGGGGGGGGGGGGGGGTCCTTCGGCAATGAATCTCAGCCGAGACTCGACTTGGCGCTCGGCCCAGAGTCTCCATGGGAGATGGGAGTGTAGTGACAGGAGACTGTGATGGTTAGCAGCTTCGCTCCTCAAGAGGAGGCTGCTAACATCACAGCTAAGAGAAGATGGCTTGTTCTTTAAAAGCATAAATTTAAAAGAGAAGGTTGCTAATTTCATAGCGTGAGGTGATTCATCTTTGAATGAAGGGTTGTGGTTAAAGTCTGAACAGGAGAAAGTTTTTAATAACTGCACAGGAGGAGGTGACTCATGTTTGGGTGTAGGAGGACATTGGCAACTACAGAAAGGGGTGAAGGAAAGGAGTTGAGGGGAGAGGAAAGGAGTGGAAGGAAGAGAAGAGAAGATGAGAGGAGATAGCTGGTGAGGAAATAAAGATTAGATTCAACTTTATTGTCATTACACATGTATAAATACAGGTAACGAAATGCAGTTTGGCATCTAATCAGAAGTGCAAAGAGCAGCAAGTGCAGTATATACAGTATGCAGTATGTACAGTTAAAGAGCAAATTATATACAGATAAGAGTAGTAGTAATAAATAGGCAGAAGAGCAATATACATGTAAGGTGAAGAGATAGTAAGGGTAATATACAGATGTGCTATATAGATTCAATATAAGGGCAATATACAGATGTGCTATAGAGATAGTTATGTACAGATGTATTAAGTATATACAGATGTGCTGTAGAGATAGTTATGTACAGATGTATTAAGTATATACAGATGTGCTATAGAGATAGTTATGTAAAGATGTATTAAGTATATACAGATGTGGGACATCGCCTGAACAGGGACTTGAACCCTGGACTCTCAGATTAAAAGTCTGATGCTCTACTGACTGAGCTATCCGGGCTCAGCCACCAGTAGTCACTGACCTCCACAGGAGAAATAAGGTAGTGTGATTTAGAAGACACACTTTGTCTAGCAGCAGCACTCTTGTTTGTCCTTCAGCTGAGGCTCTACACCTCACTTTCCACAGTCTCTGTAGATAGTCCCTCTGCCAATGCCAGGCCTCTTTCCATCTCTCTCTCTCTCTATCTATCTCGCTCTCTCTCATTCTGTGCCACCCAGACCAAAGGCAAAACAAGAACAACCAAGCTGAGCGCCTATACAACTGATTAGCCGGTCGCTATGTTGCGTTATGACAGCAAGGCTAGAGGGTAGCATTCAAGGAAGCAAGCAGCTTCATTTGTTAGTATCACACCAGTAGACTTTTATTTTTTTCAGAAACATTTTTGTCTTTGAAGTGCCACAAGGGCACGAAAGCACAGACACAGGCTCCTGTGGGAGTCATCCAGAGGCACAGAATGATGTATATTTTCTGTTGAGCTCCATAGCTGTGCGGAATGGTGTGGCGTGTCTGCCAGTGTGGTATGAAGCTGTTAGCAAAAGAGGCCCACGGGTTCCTGAAAGCCTTTATGTAACAGCCAGCCTGCAATGTTCCCTCTCTCTCTCTCTCTCTCTCTGTCTTTCGCTCTCTCTCTCTCTGCCTGGATGTATGAATGCACAGCATGGTAAAGCTGCGAGGTCCTCTGTTCTTGGTTGTTTGAAGCTCAGGGGACTGAGGGCTGGAATGGTTAATCGCTCTGGGTGATTGGCCACGGCTTCAGTTTCTTCTTTTGCTTCTTCTTTTCCTTTTCCTTTTTTTTCTTTTTTTTCCCTCTGTCTCTCCTTCTCTCTCTCCCCCTTTCTATTTCTCTTTTTCTCCATCTTTCCCAGGCACTGATGTTGTGCTGTAACTTTAATTAGGTTTTCTCTGCTCTGGTTGTCCCAATCCTGTTAAAGACGGAGATGTCGACGGAGAGAAAGACAGAGAGGAGAGGGAGAGAAAGAGTGAGAATGAGGGGGAGAGAGAGAATGAGAAAGAGCGAGAAAGAGAAAAACAGAGAGAGAGAGGAAGCGAGAGAAAGAGAGAGCGAGAGAGGCTCTCTTCAGTTCTGTGTGCCCATGCCTCATGGCTGCAGGCGCCTCTGGTGCTGTGGAGGAAGGAGAGAGAGAGATCTTCAGGAGCTTTGGATCTGAGCAGAAAAGTGCTGCAGCATTTCTTTTGGATATGGCAAAATAAGCGGAAATCAGATAGCCTTCACCTACCCTCTCTCTCATGAGACACAGAATACACACACACATAAAAAACATGTACACACACACACACACACACACGGACTCATACACACACATACATGCACATACACAAGAAAACACGCGCAAACACACAGACTATAAATGCAAACATTCTGCCTATCTCAGACAGGAATAAAAACAGCATACGTGACTAAAGCCCAGGCAGACTGAGTCGTCTTTCACAGAGTTGCTACTACATTGCTCTTAGTGTCCTTGAGCTGTGGTGCTCAGCATTGTGACACAGTGAAACACCATTGTTGCCAACTTTTGATTCCCATTTCAGGAAGGCAATGATTTCTGTGCCTCAGATGCCCTTGCACGCTGCACCACAGGGTTCTTAGAAAAACACTAGTAGACAATGGTCAGTGGTCTCTCATGTGATGTGAAGAGTTTCTCGTGCACAAATTAAATTGCATGTGGCAGCATCGAAATGACTAATGCCACCGATATGATTTTGCCAGTTTATTAAATAAGCTTTACTTTAGACTTGAGACTCATCACTTTTCCCACCTGTGCCATCCTTTAAATCAGACAGTAGTGTTCAGGCTTAGAGTTATAACTCTGAAGTTGAGAGAAAGAGAAAGCCTGGACTCTTCTGAGTGTTGGGAGTGTAACGAGAGGAGACATCAGCAAGTCAGGGGTGAGAGAGAGAGTCTAATACCAGAACCAGTCCAACCCTCATGCTCTGAAGTATACACACACACACACACACACACATATACACACAAACACCAGACACTAACATTCAGAAGCACTCGCACACAAGCATGCAGAAGACTTGTGGAATACACATAGAGCTCACAGCTAATCTGTTTTTGGAAATAGACCTCTTGGAATAAGAGATTTATTGACGTATCTGTTTTGTGAACTTGTTGTGTGAATGACATGTGGTTTGTTTTTGAATGTCTGTGTGTGTGTGTGTGTGTGTGTATGTGTTTGCACATGCAGGAGGCAGATGCCCTGAAGTCTTCTGATAAAATCTGCAGACAGCTGATCTACCACCTGACCCCGCACTCCAAGTGGATGAGACAGAGTGTGCCCAAAAGGAAGTCCCAGGCCTGGTGAGTCTCCTCACCTCCTCTCCTGTCACAAGGGCAGCCAAATACACACACACACACACACACACACACACACACACACACACATATATACACACACACACACACACACACCAGTACAGACACACTAAAACATACACACACACAAACACACACAAATAAACAGATATACACGAAGACAGACATATATACACATGCACACACACAGACACTGGTACAAACACACTAAGACATACACACACAAACACACACATACACACAAAAAACAAACAAACCACTGACTCTACATGATAGAATCGTCTCATCCAAATGACTCATTCACACAGAGAGCCACCCATGCCCCCAGGGCTTAGGCCAGTGTCTGTGTTGTAGACGTATTTACTAGGGGGGTTGCTGGACAGGATCAGTGGAGTGACGTGCAAGGACTGTGAGCAGTTTCTGTTGCACACACACACACACACACACACACGTGCACACACACACACAAAACAGTTGGTCATTAGTATGACGTGGTAGCAGTGTGTGAGCAGTGTCTCTCTCTCCCTCTCTCTCTTTCTCTCTCTCTCTGTCTCTCTCTCTCTCTCTCTCTCACACACACACACACACACACACACACACACAGATACACACACACATATGGAAACAACTGACCATTGGTATGATGTGGTAGCAATATGTGAGCAGTAGCACCCATTGTCTCTCTCTCTCTGTCTCTCTCTCTCTCTCACACACACACACACACACACACACACACACACACACACACACACACACACACACACACAGCTGATCATTGGCGTGACGTGCTAGCAGTGTGTGTGCTGCTAGACCCACTGCAGAGATTAGCCTGGTAAGACGCTTAGCATTACATGTGAGGATTGGAGACACTGGCTAATTACGCCAAAGCAATAAAGACCTCTGTACTGCTGCCTCTCCGCACACTAACACACGCACTCACACACACACACACACACACACACACACGCACAAATTCACAGGCACACACACACACACGCACACACACCCTGCCCTGAGCTGCAGACCACACGGGGCTTCAAGCCGGATGTTAAGGAGGAGCTGGCGGGCCGTCCGTCTTTGTTTGCCTCTAATGGCATTACAGACGCCAGCCCACAGACACACACTCCCCAAAGGCTGTGAACACTGAACACACTTTTGACCAACATTGCAGGGCAGTTTTACTGAGCTGTATTGTTTATCAAAGGCTGTGCGTGTTATTCTTGCTGAAACTGTTGTCCGAAGCGAGATTCATTTGAAACCTTCCATGGTAGAGTGAAATCTTTCTCTGTTTTTTAAAGGTCAGCAAGGTTTGTCTTTCTTACAGTTCAGGCCTTTGGGAGAAAGACATTTCATAGGGTGGTTGTTATGATGAGAGGCAGATGCAAGGCTGTGTGTGTGTGTGTGTGTGTGTGTGGTGTGTGTGGTGTGTGTGTGTGTGTGTGTGTGTTAGCCCTTATATGCACAGGTTCTTAATGATCTGAAGGAACTCTCCTGATCCCACAACAATTAGCTCAGTTAGTGTGGTTCTGACAGCAGCTCCCTACACGCACGCGCACACACGCGCACACACACACATACACACACACTGCTACAAGGTTCCATCATCTTTACATGATTCAATGATGGCAACCAACTAAGGATCAAATAAGCCTCCTTTCCACACTCTAGAGTCTGTCCAGTCATTGCTGACTTAATATCATCTCTCTCTCTCTCTCTTTCTCTCTCTCTCTCTCTCACATACATACACACACACACACACCACACACCACACACACACACAACACACACACACACACACTCACACAGATACTGCTTGTCAGCTTAGATTTGTGTCTCTTGTTCAGTGTTTTTTGTACACTGAGGCTTAGTGTAAATAGAGATGTATAGACAACAAGAAACATATTTGATTTTCTTTTACACCCAGCATTGATTTCTTTTCTCACTGGCCTTCTTTTCCACAAGAGGTTTTTTTTTTGTTTTGTTTTGCTGCAGGTGTTTTTTATTTCCTCTGAAAATGTCTGTTGTGTTTCTGTTGCATTGTCACTGTGCTTCACGGCATGGATGTTGCTCGCGCCACACCATGGGCGTGATGGTAGTGTGGGGACGAGCAGCTGCAAGAACCATTTAAAGTGGATTGTAGTGCTCCTGCAGACATCCCCCCGCCCACCCCCTATACACACACACACACACACACACACCTCAACGCACACACATATACACACACACACACACACCTCAACGCACACATATATACACACACACACATACACACACACACACAAATATACACTCCTCACCCCTGCCACTCATTAAAATCCCTCGTCTTCCCCATGACTCCCCTCTAAATGAGCGCACGAGTGAATGTAAAAAAAGATGAAAGCAGACTTCAGACGTAGGATAATAAATGAGCTGGCCATTTTCTGCAGGAAAGCGCTATGGGCAAAAGTAAAGAAATCCCTGGCATAGGTAATGTTTGTTTGTTTATTTATTTCTTTACCTATCTAATTATTTATTAGCTTGTTTATTTTGACTCATTTACATTTATGCATTTAGCAGACGCTTTTATCCAAAGCGACTTACAACTCATCAACTATCAATTGTTCAGGGCCAGTCTCCCCTGGAGCAACTTAGGGTTAAGTGCCTTGCTCAAGGGCACAACGGTGGCAGCTGGGATTCGAACCCACAACTTTTCAGGCTACTTACACGCTAGCCAGGTTCCTTAACCACTACGCTACCACCACCCCAGTGACTCCAGTGAAGAGAGTTAGTGATACAGCATCACTTGCACACACAAGATCGTTCAGAGCAGGGATGACTGATCAGAGAACAGGTAGCATTAGTCAGTGTGATCTGTGAGCATGACACAACTTGTCTGTAATGTTACAGAGTCGTGTTTTATAAACACAGTCTCTCTGACATCCCTCCTCATGTCTGCATGTTGCCTGATGTCTTTGGTGAGACGGAGGGAGAGAGAGAGAGAGAGAGAGAGAGAGAGAGAGAGAGAGAGAGAAAGAGGAGTGTAATGTTTTTTTAATCTGGATTGGATTTTAAATTAATCACCCACATATTCTTTATTACCCGCAAATTGCTCCTGCAACTCGTTGTGGATAAGATTGCCTCTGCACACAGCTGTTTCTTTATTACCTTTGCACTCTCTTTCCCTCTGTCTCTCTCTTTCATCTCTCTCTCTCTCCTTCTCCCCATTGCTCATCGCTTTCTCTTTTTCGCCCTCTTGCTTTCTCTCATTTGGTTTCTATGTTTCTGTCCTCTGTCCCCCACTCTCTCTCTCTCTCTCTCTCTCTCTCTCTATCGTTGTCTCTCTATCCCCCCCCCCTCTCTCTCTCTCTGTGCATAGCCAGATCTCAGTGCCAGGGTTTTGCTGTGGAGCCCTGGAGCTCTGGAGTTCTGGCTGGGGTTTCATAACAGTGTGGTGATGAATCTGCTTAATAAAGTCCAACCCCTGGAGCATTCAGCAGTAACCTCTACACTGCTCGCACTGTGTGTGTGTGTGTGTGTGTGTGTGTGTGTGGTGTGTGGTGGGAGACCAGAAGAAAGGATAGAATCTGTTCCCCACCTCCATTTTTGTGTGTGTGTGTGTGTGTGTGTGTGTGTGTGTGTGTGTGTGTGTGTGTGGTGTGTGGTGGGAGACCAGAAGAAAGGATAGAATCTGTTCCCCACCTCCATTTTTGTGTGTGTGTGTGTGTGTGTGTGTGTGAGTTTGAGGGCATTGTGGGGGAAATAAAGACTCCTCACCACAGCTCACCACTAATGCTCGCCTTCACAGCTAATGAGAATCTATGGGAGAACTGCAACACACACACACACACATATTACACTGCTCTGGTGAACTCGGGCAAGCATGTCGAACTAGGTCTCAAGCTGTTGGATTGCAAACTGGAATTAAAGACTTGTGTTAAAGCAGTAGGAGCTCCATGAGGGACAGGAAGATCCACCTCTACTTCTCCTGCTAATTCACTAATTCACTTGGCTGGTAAGTAGCCAGAGGGGATGTTGGCATAATGATCATGGATGGATCATGAAAACAAACAGCTGTCAAAATCAGTGTGTGGCATTTATGTGTAACCGCTCCAAGTGAAATAGCTGGCATTGTCTTTGTTGTACTGGGTGAGTGGTTGGACCAGTAATGCCAGGTTCTGACAGTAGTTTTGTTTTTCAGGGAGTTGTCAGACCAGTGAGCACTGGCTCATGTTCTGGTATAAAAATTTTCCATTAATTTGCTCCATTGACATCATGAAAACACAATTTCAAAAACGTTTTGAGTCTGGATTTAGTGTAATTCCAGTAAGGGGAATGAATGGTGGATGAACACATTTCATTTTGAGGAAACAAAAAAACAGGGCAGATCTGCAGCGGAAGACTGAACCAGGATATCAGGTGTGACAGGGATGACCTCTGGAGCTACAGAGGTCTGTGTGTGTGTGTGTTTGCCTGCAAGCTGATCTCTTGATCAACTAGGCAATGAAGGCCATTCAGGTTAAGCACAGTTAAGCTACACACACACAGACTCACATGCATACATGCATATAGACACACACACACACACACACACATTGACACACACAATCACACACATGCGCACACTCATGACGGACCCATGATCCATTGCCAAGTGCCTCCTGTTAACCTTAGTTTATGCTGTCTGATATGCCAGTGTCCTAGATTGTCTGGCACTTTTCAGATGCGTGTATGTATGTGTGTGTGTTTGTGTGTGTTTGTGTGTGTGTGTGTGTGTGTCTGTGTGTGAAAGCATGCACAAGCACACTTCTGTTTGTGTGTGTCTTTGTGGAACGCTTGATCAGAGCTGACAGATTGATACACTCACAGGTGGACCATCTCGAGTTTCGGCACACTCAGCCTCGTGCCTTGGTCTGCCAGCTGGACAGAATGACGCACAGCCACCACTCAGTAACCGCCAATGAGAAAGCCGTGCTTCTGCACCTCAAAACACCAATGAGAAAGCCGTGCTTCTGCACCTCAAAACACCAATGAGAAAGCCGTGCTTCTGCACCTCCGCCTCCAGCGCACTGCGTTGCTAACGGTTTACTCTATGCTTAATCATTGAGACTTGCCTTAAAGCCTCTAGAAGAGAATATGAAGACATTTTAAATGTGCACAGGGGAAGGAATATCCAGAAATAGGCGGCTGATACACAGGCTCCCACATAACTGTTTGTTTTGTTATTTTATGGTGATTTCTGCCCCCCCCGCAGGTTAATTTGGTTAAATCTCCCATGTGCCTGTTGCCCTGCATTTCAATCTCTCTGACCTATTTACTGTGTGTGTGTGTGGGTGTGCGTGCGTGGGTGGGTATCTGTGTGTGTGTGTCTTTGTGAGAGAGAGTATGTGTGTCCTTAAGTGTGTGTGTGAGAAAGAGAGTATATGTGTTTGCTTGTAGGTGTAGTGTCTTTGTGTTTGTGTGTGTGTGTGTGTGTCTGTGTGTGTTTTCGTGCACGTGTCTGTGTGTGTATTCTTCCCGAGGCTTGGTCAGTGAAAGGTCAGTGTATAGGCTCTGACTCACTCCCTGCCGGCAGAAGCTCCACCACACACACACACACACACACACACACACACACACACACACACACACACACACACACAGACACACACATGCACACACACACACACACAGACACAGACACAAACCTACTCAAATAGGAGAATAGATTTCACCTTATGCAGTGTGTGTGTGTGTGTGTGTGTGTGTCTGAGAGTGATCCTTATTTGGGCTCAGAGCAGAGTTTAGGCTAAACTGAAAGAGCGTGGCAATCTTTTCGTCTCATTAAAAGGAAGAGAGGATATTTAGAGGCCAGTGAGTAGAGAATTTGCTGTGCTGTAGTGTTTCTGAGCAGCTATCCTGCTGGTCATCAGGTGTGCGTGTGTGTGTTTTTGTGCGTGCGTGTGTATGTGTGTGTGTGTATGCTTCCATCACAGTAGACTCCAGAGGCCGCTCTGAGCCTCTGATTGGTCCAGAAGTATTACATTCCTAGCTCCTGATTGGTACATATGAGCTGCTTTGCGGGAGAAGATTCTTTTGACATGGTTGGGTGCACCTTGCTTTGTTTTTTGGCTTCTGCAGAACAAGGATTCCACTATACAGTTTATGTTTTATCATACTCTTAATAATGTCTATTCGTTTAGCAAGCTGATGTACACAAATTGTCACTTCCATACAAATCATAGTACACAATAAGATGTAGACTTTTATTAGTGTGCATATCGACCTTGTACAGGGTTCCCACGGGTCCTTGAAATTCTTGAAAGGCTGTTAATTTGAAAGGCCCTTGAACATCTTTGAAAAAAGACATAAATAGGCATAGTCTAGGTCATGAGTGCTTTCAAAAAATAAATGACTTACCAGGTTGGTGATCCACATTTGTGTCATTGCTGACCCTGCTTTTTGATGGAACATATCTTGCAAATGCACTAATCTCATTTGATGGTACACCCCTCAGCATTCAATGTAACAAATTCTGTTGTGACAGTAGTTAACCCTGAACCCAGTTTCAAACTGCTGCTTTCGGGTTCTTGAATGTGTGGAAATTGGACTTGGAAAGTCAAATTTGATGTTGAGGTGTGCAAGCCTGCTGGTGTATATTAAATTGCTACCAGCTGGATTTCTGTTTGAGCAGCTGAAGTCATCCTGTCAGACTCAGGCCTATTTTGGGATTGCGGAAGCGTGAGCGCCTCTTTGACCTCTCCCTCACCTCTCCAGCTCCGCCTGACTCTAACCCTCAGTGATGCCCTAGTGTAGTCTGTTTCTATAGAATATTTAGCCATCAGTCTGTATTCTCACTCTTAATCCAATGAATGAGTCTGATTCCCTGACCCCTGACTTGAACACTTGACAGCAGGGTTAAGCATGTGCTTTTGTCCTTAGCCACGTTTAATCACACACACACACACACACACACACACACACACACACACACACACACACACACACACACACACACACACATGCACGCACATATATATGTACACACACACAAACACACAGACACACACACACATGCACACACATATACACGTACACACACACAAACACAGAGACACACGCACACACAGATACACATAAGTATACAAACATACACACACACACTTGCAGGCCTGTAAAGACTGTAGACCTGATGTTCATAAAACTTGGTTGTAATTTAAAAGCGTAGCAGGGGCCACGGACAAACTCAATAAATTTTAGAGTGCTTGCAGCTCTCCAAGTTTACTTGGAGTCCTTTTTCTCTACGATCCAAGGAAGTCCCTTTTCCTTACGATGTGACCTCAGAGGAATCAACCAATCATGAAGTCGATTCATGCCAGTGAATTTGTTGGGGGTTCAGGGCTCAGAACTTTGGAGGCAAAGCAATGGGACTCTGAAACACAACATGGAAAAAACAGCAAATGGAAAGCTTGCTTCTCCTGCCTCTCTCACAGCATATAGTCTTGCTATGTATTGGAATGTCATGCATACTGTATGTGTAGCCACAGAGATAGCTGTCCCTGTGTCAGCTTGTCCACACACACACACACACACACACCACACACACACACACACACACACACTGCCCTTGAGCCTTAAGCTCATGTGAGAGGCATCCATCATCACAGTGCCAGGGGAGAATATGCCCCCGCATGTAAGAGTGTCACAGTACCAGGGGAGCATGTGCCTGCATATGTGAGAGTACATGAGACATAGAGGACAAGAACATCTGAATACTGAGCATTAATTGCCAACTTGGCTGAAAATAATGCATTTTGATTTATTATAGGGGAATACATGAGTTCACGCACACACGTATATGCACACACAAACACACACATACACAGAGACTGCCCCCCATACACAAAAACACACACACACACACACACGTCTCCACTGGCTTGTTATGTAACGGCATCATGCATTTTGCTGCAGCACTTGCCTCTGATAATTCTCTTTGTCAGATTGAATGTACGCGCGGCTTTCGGATGCAGTGGAGACCGTTGGCCGTGACCAATCCGACCCTCCGATGCTAACAGCATAGGAAAACGGAGCACTCAGCATCACCCAGGCAGTGCTGTGCTCATCCTAAGACACAAACAGCATGGCACAACAATGCATCTGCAGTTGTCACCTGTCAGATTCTTATCTGTAAATGCCCTGTGAATGCAGAGTCAAAGAATCAAAGAATACCGACCAAGATAGAGCAACATAATAATGTTACAATGGGGGCAAACGTGAATAATTCCGGTCTGGAGTTGGAGACATTACATCATACATTTAAACACTAATTTTAACTGTGAACAATAATAAAAAATAAGTTGATAAAAGTCTAAATAAATAAATAATAATATAAACTTTTTAATGATCTTTC
The DNA here is from genome assembly GCA_015244755.2 of Tenualosa ilisha. Taxonomy (NCBI): domain Eukaryota; kingdom Metazoa; phylum Chordata; class Actinopteri; order Clupeiformes; family Clupeidae; genus Tenualosa; species Tenualosa ilisha. The sequence goes on along the minus strand of PYXC01001974.1, from coordinate 4,067,205 downwards.
GTATCAGCACATGAGAGCTCGACTCTGGTCTGCATAAAGGGGGATTTTACCCCTTCCCCCTGAAAATAGAACATGGAACTAAACAAACGTTTGTGCCTCTCGCTCTCTTTTCTCCTCTCTGCATATATGCATGCAGCCTATTCAGGCTTCTCATCCTCAAAAGGGGTTCTTTCTTTGCTCTTTCACTCCCAGGAGCTGCTGCTTAAACTGGGGACCACATGGGGTGTTGGCTAGTACTACCCTAAATACTAGCCTACACCAAATGTAATATCATAACAATAATAACAATAATAATAATGCTGTCGTTGTTGTATATTATGTGTCATTAAGTTTAGTATTTGCATTTAGCAATAAATGTATAACTTCAGAACTATTTTTTCTAAACTTACACATCAACCTTCACATTATCATCATCATCATCATCATCATCATCTTCTTCTTCATCACTAGAACAGTAATCACATTAGCCAGATCTGATGTGAATCCACAATGAGGCCTGACGGTTATGTAAGGAGTTTTTACTGCACGAGCAAGCATGATCTACAGCGCCTCATGTCCTGTATGTCGAGGCAGCATGAGGTGTCTGACATGTCCTCTAAAGTTGCTGGATGTCAGTGCTGCTCTGGTTTAAGCCACTGCTATACTGCAGGGATATGTTCTCTCCTTCCCCACTTTAGAGGATGGGGATTTTTTTTAAAACCTCACCTGTCTGCTTTCGTCCCAGCAAAATGATTAAAAAACACTAAAATTTCATTTTTTGGCTCACAAAAGCCTCGTTGTATTGTCCTCTTGCTGATCTCTGTCGTTTCTGATGAGATCCAGGAGATGTTTTAATCTTAATGTAAGCCTATTACTGTAATGACTGTGCTGTTAATATGGCTGGGTCATGAAAAAAAAGAACTGTGCATAGATTAGAAAAGAAGTCCTGCAATCAGGTGTTGGGGGATTGGACTGATGTTTCTCGTTTGAGAATTAGGCATTTTAATTGGCAGGAGTGATGGGTTGGGGTGCCAGAAGATAGAGGTTGGCATGATGCCAACGTGTGGCAGCCTGGTCCTGGTGGGCACGCAGGTGGAGCCGTCTGTCAGTCAGTGTGTCACACTGGGAGGGGAAGGTTAGGAAAGCCCTGTGGCACAGCATCCCACAGAGACCTGTGTGTGTCAGAGGAGACCCCATACTCTTTCACACACACATACACACACACACACACTTGTATGTATATGTATACAGTTTTATGTATACATACACAGACATAAACTTAAAATTAATAAATCACGTACCCACCACTTACCCCCCACCACACACATACACACACACACACATACACACACAGAATAGATTATCGTTAGCATGGCATGAACTACATTGTGGCATTTTGTCGATCCCTCTCACCCCAGAGCTTCTGCCAACCTTCTTAGGGCTAATTAGAACAGTCAGACATATGGGTGCTATATCCCCTTCACCCTCAGCCCCACCCCCACCCCCATACAGTGGGCATATGCTAGGCACAGGTGCTTTAGGGGGTGTGTGGAAAGGGCAGACATCCCAAAAGGTGATCACGACTGGGGCTTGTCAGGATCGAGTCTGACGGCACCAAGGAAGAGGGGCTCAGGCGGCCTGAACATGCGCCACTGGGAGTTTAAGGCTCAGAGATCAAGAGCTCAGAATAGCTTCATTCACAGCCATTAGTGTTGTGTAACCAGGGGCTTTTGTTTTTGTCCAATTCAGCCACGACAACACAACACAACACAACACGCAGTGCCTTTCGGTATCGCCAAGAAGCAATCAGGCACCTCTAAGTACACTTGATACGAACATGGTCCCACCATCATCTTGCACCAAGTCAAAATCACCTTTGCTCTGTGCTTTGTGCATTTTGATTGCAGAAGTATGTCTTTTCCAGTATCCCACTGAAACACGAATTGGCTCAGTGAATAAAAGAGTATGGATTTCACGATATGGATAACATAAAGGACAATCATTCGCTGTGTTTGAGAGCGTGCTTTATGGATGAACCGCAAACTTGAGAGCCTTTTTAAATGAAAGTGTTTTTTTTTTTTTAACAGGTGTTGTGAGCGAAGCAGATCAGTAGATTATGAGCAAAGTCATGGAGATGAGGGCAGGAAGAGTGGTCTAAGTGGGGGAAGATGGGATCAGAGAAGTGGGAAGACTGGGGGGGAATGGAAAGAGAGGAGAGGAGAGGAGAAGGTAAGATTTGATAACATGAGAGGGAATAATGTGATGAGAGGAGAGGAGGATGGAGGCGGAGAGGAGAGGAGATGGGGGGATGTCTTATGAGAGAGAGGGGAGGGGACATAGAGAGAGAGGAGGAGGACAGGGTAGGGGGCTATAGAGAGAGAGAGGGGAAGAGAAAGAGGAAAGGAGGGGAGAGGGGGATAATGTTCTAAGTGCAGACAGAAAGAGACGATAGAGAGGTGAGAGGGGGAGAAAGAGAAAGGGTGATGGAGAGAGAAGAGAAATAGGAGGGGAAATGTGGGGCGTGATGCACACTGCAAAGAGAGAGAGAGAAAGAGAAAAGAGGGATGAATACATGTGCGGACTGAGAAGGGGGAGAGACGATGATGAGAGGAGAAGAAAGAGAGAGGTTGAAGTGAGGGATGAGATGAGATGAAAAGACTGGAGAGGCTGGGTGTCCTTGTCTAATTAGAGACACTGGTGAATCTTCCATGCGGAACCTCCCTTCTCTTCTTTGATGTGGTGCATTGTAGTGAATGTAACCTTGGTTCCTGTGTGGGGAACCACTGCCTGACTGGGTCTCTATGGCTTTGTGGTATTAGCAGGTTACCATCAGGGGGTCGACTGAGTTGAGTGGTCATGCAACTGGATGAGGGGTGCTAGGGGTAGAAAAGAAAGGGATTGGGAGAGAGAGAGAGAGAGACAAAGGGGAGAGGTGAGAGAGTGGGGAATGAATCGTGAGTGTGGTGATGAGGAGAAAGGAGAGGGGCGAAGAGGGAGAGAGTCGGAGAATGAGTTGGGGTTGTTGGGCTGGGAGGAGGGGAGGAGAAGGATGGGTTGGCCGAGAGAGAGACAGAAGGAGAAGAGAAGATGTAGAGGGGCTGGTGATCAGAGATGAGGAGAGAGGAGAGGGTGAAGAGAGAGCAGAGGAGAGAGGAGAGGAGTGGGCGTCCAAAGCAGGAGGACGAGAGCACAGTGATTACCACCTGTAGCTGCTCTGCTGGAGGGATGGAGAGAGAGAGGGGGAGAGAGAGAGAGCGAAGACGGAGGGGGGAGAGCAGACAGACAGAGAGCCCCAGGGGAGAGGACAGAATAGGTGGGATGGGGGGATGTCAGGAGTAGCTGAGAGGGTAGGCAGGCTGGAGAGGGGTAGAGAGAAGAGCAGTCTGAATGTTCAAGGAATGAAAGAGAAGAGATGAGAAAGTGGGTAAAAAAGAAAGACAGATTTAAAGCCATCACGGTAGCTTTCCCACAATGCACCTCTACAACAGTAAAACAGTAATTGAGCTTTTTTCACATTCCTCAGAGACTCAGCAGCACAGTGTGTGTGTGTGTGTGTGTGTGGTGTGAGAGAGAGAGAGAGAGAGAGAGAGAGTGTCTCTGTGTGTGTGTGTGTGTGTGTGTGTGAGAGAGAGAGAGAGAGAGAAAGAGTGTGTGATACCAAATAGAGGTCTAGGGGAGCCTCTTGGCTGAGCCAGTACAGTACAGTAGATTTTTTAATGCTTTCTGAGTTAAGCCTGCAGGAGTCGTTCTTACTGCATCTTGCCATCATAGCCGTCACTGTGTGGGGGCAGGTGACACATTCCCCTCATAGAGAGGAGCTTGTGCTGAGGCCCCATGAATTACACACGACTCCTTCAGACATTGGAGAAGAGGCGTCTCATCTAGATGCACTGGGATCAATCAAGAGTATGCTTTGTGTGCAGTCATGTGAATGCATAGATGCAAACTGCATACACACACACACACACACACACACACACACACACACACTGAATTATGTAAATACACTCATGAACTCACATGCAAATACACACCCTTTCTCTCTTTCTCTCTCTCTCATACACACACACACACACACACACACACACACACACACACAGTGTGTCTAATGAGAGGAGTGGGAAGGCTCAGAAAAAGCCTTTCTACTTTGGCAGCTCCACCTACGCTGGGCAGGTGTAAGCAGGAAATCCCCAGGCCGCCAGAGTCCGAGCCAAAAATACACACACACACACACACACACGCAAAAGAGACTGCACCAACTCAGGAAAAAAACAAAACCTGCAGAGCCAGCAGAATCAACAACAGCAACAATAACAACAACACAACACAGCTTGGTAACACAACATCAAATTTACATCAAAATCAAGTCCAGTTCCAAACAACTTAGCACTTTGACTACCTTGACCTGGATAGATGAGAATCTTCACAAACATATAACACTGTACCACACAGACAGAGAAAAACCAAACCAAAATACTGCCGAGGTGGCAGAATGACCATGAAACATAACATAGCACAACACCCACAGAAAAATAAAGCATGAGGCTGATACAACATCAAACATATACACATCCAAACGTATACACATACACCAGCATATAGGTTTGCTCAAGCAATGCAAATTTAGCACAGGCTAAAACAATAGAGACAACAATAACACCACCACCACCACCAGCAGCACCCACAGAAAAACAAAACCAAATCTTGCAGTGGAAGCATCATTTATAACAACAGTGACAGGCTCACACAGCATCAGCACACACACAGAGAGAGAGAGAGAGAGAGAGGATGTAACTGAAGGGAGGCACGTGTTGGCATTCTTAGAAGAAGCATTGAAGAGGAGGAGGAGAAAGGAGGATAAAAAGGAAGAGAGGAGAGGTGGAATAGAAAGAGAATGAGGGCAAATGGAGGAACGAAGAGGACATGGAGGAGATAATGTAATGGATTGGAGGATGAGAGATGACAAGAAGAATGAGAAGAAGACATGAGAAAATAAGAGAGTAGGAGGAGGAGGAGAGAGGAAGATAAGGGAGGAGGGGAGGAGGAATAGAAAGCGAATAGAAAGGAGTGGAGGATGAGAGAAGAAAAGAAAGAGAAGAGAAGAAGAAATGGGAGATCAGAGTCAGTCAGTGATGTAAGCTTCCACGACTTGACTAGAGTTGTGTCATTAACACGCTCAAATGATCTCTCATGTATGCAGACATTACCATAACAATGTCATTCCACAGGAATAGCTCAAGATCTCATATGACTGATACCATGGGGAAAGGATAAGAGAGAGGGAATGGAGACAGAGATAGACAGATGATGAAGTGATGAAGAGGAAAACAATCTTTCTAGATTGTTCAAGCACTGATGTGACTGATGCAATAAGGCAAGTGAGAGAAAGAGGGAGAGAGAGAGAGAATTGAAACAAGAGATAGAGAGTGAGGAAAGAGAAAGAAAAGGAATGAGAGAATGGGGAGAGAGAAGCGAAAATATGAGAGAAGAGGAGGATAGAGTGAGAGAAGGAAGGACAAGGAGTGAAACAAGTAGCAAGAGAGGGGGAAAGTGAAGTAGAGGAGGAATGAAAAGCAATCGAGAAAGCTGAGTTACAGGCCGCTCCAGGAATCGATCCTCGCCTCCCAAATCTCAGGCAGTGCTGGAGCCTGGTCCTGGCTGGTCATTCACTGGCCTCTGCGTGACTAATGGAATGACCAGAGGCTCTCAGTCCTGCTGACCTGGAGCTCCCAGGACCAACCAACCCATTTGGACTTGTCAATGTGTTGCCAACAGCCTCAACAAACACACATGCTCACTCACACACACACACACACACACACACACACACACACACACACACACACACACACACACAAACACAGACGACATCAACATGCTTGCTTCATGCAAATATCACAGAGCTGCATCATACACACACGCGCGCGCATCAACCTGCCTGCATCATGTAAATATCCCCGAGCTGCATTACACACACACACACACACACACACACACACACACACACACACACAGAGAGAGAGATACACACACACACACACACACACCCTGCCTGCCTCATGTAAATATCTGTGAGGCCAGCCTCCGCTCTCCTCATTTGTTGCGCACACCCGCTCATATTCGATCTGACAGTCTGGGCTTGTTATGCTACAGAACCCCCCTCCCCCAGGGAGGAGAGAGATGTTGACCAACCCCAGGATCCAATCCATCAAGTATGCCCCACACCACACACACACACACACACACACACACACACACACACACACACACGCACACGGACACACACACACACACACACAGCCCACAGGCAGCCTGCCGCTTTTCTAATCCACACTTTCCTGTCTCATAGCTCATGAAAATGAAGTTTTAACTGAGTTGTGGCGGTGAGACAGATGTGCGTGTGTGTGTGTGTGTGCGTGCGTGTGTGTGTGTGTGTGTGTGTGTGCGTGTGTGTGCGTGTGTGTATGTCCTGTTTTAGCACATGTTTGGTTTATGCTTTGGTAATTTACACAAGTAGATGTAGACTGGCTTTTTCCAGTGACAGTGATATGAATGAGGAATGTGTGCACCTGTGTGTGTGTGTGTGTGTGTGTGTGTGTGTGTGTGTGTGTGTGTGTGTGTGTGTGTGTGTTTGTGAGAGAAAGAGAGGGAAAGAGAGAGAGAGATAGAGAAGGAGAGAGAATAAACATATATTTCTCTGCTCTCCCTCCTCTGTTTCTGTGTATGTACACACTTTGGGGTATTTGGTGCAGCACATAGATTTGCTTTCAGAATATACACCGACAGAAACAGCCTTGAAGAATGGAGCATCTAGTGGCTTTGTGTGTGTGTGTGTGTCTGTGTGTGTGTGTGTGTGTGTGTGTGTGTTTGTGTGTGTGGTCCGCTGCGCTTGCAATTCCATCACTGATCTACCAGCAAGCAACAACCACCTTCCCCAAACTTGCACACAACAACAACCATGTTTTCATAATGCCCATTACAACAACAACAGATAGTTGTTGGTGCACAGTTGGTGCATAAAGAGTAAAAATCACTTTCATTTTCGTGCTGCCGAGTCTATTTACTGACGAAAACAATGACAGCAAAATAAAACAACAACAACCACGTCAAAATGCTATCCGAGTTTTAATTTTAAAAATTTTAATACTTTCAAGTATATAAACAACAGACACATTTTAGTATTGTTCAGTCTGTCTGACTGAACTAAGAAAAACAAGTCATTTTAACTCAGCGAAACAAGTCCCATTTTAACACTGTCCAGTCGGTGTAATCACAGATTTCAGAGCAACCAACAGGCACATTAGCATGATGTCCATTCAGTTTCATCCCATCAGTGAGGTGAACCACTGATGGCTCGGACAGCAGAGGCCAAGCACAAGAAATTCCACCCACGGGGTTACAGCAGTCACACGCGCACATGCACACACACGCACACACACACACACACACACACACACACACACACACACCCACACACACACACACACAGGCATACTAAACTACTGCACAACACCAAAGACTAGTAGGGAGGCAGAAGGGAAGTGGGAGAAAGAGAGATGCACACTCACACACACAAACGTGCACACACACACTAATGTGTGACACACATACACACACACACACATGCGCACACACACACACACACGTGCATCATGTTAGCATGTGTTTGCATATCATAATTTCAAATATGTATGTCATTGACCTTTGGCAATGTTGTCACTATTACATTCTTGCCACTAAACAGTACTTGAATTGAATTTGAGAGAGAGAGCAAGAGAAAGACATTTTTTACTACCTTCTTGTTTAATTTTGTTTATGTACACTACTTTAAAATATTTATTTTTGCCTGCTTATATAACTTTTATTTCTGTATGCTTTGACAAGACAATTTTGTTTGTTATGTCAAGGAAGTCATTAAATTGAATTCAATTGAAATTGAATTGATGGAGAGAAAGAAATAAAAAAGGGAGACAGAGAGGAAGAGTTGTGGTCTGAAAGAAGAGGGATGGAGAGAGAAAAATCTACAAAGAGAGAGAGAGAGAAAAATAGGAGGCAGCGGGGATGAGAGAAAAGAAAGAGAGTGTGAACAAAGAGGAAGGTAGAGAGAGAATGAGCAAGGGATATGATGTCACTCTGAACAAAGAGAGAATGCAACCCTTCACCAGACACCTCCTTTCATGGGTCAGTAATAGGGCTTTGGTGTCTCACCGCTGGAACCTGACAGCCAATCAGCTTTGAGCGAGAGGAGCTGTGCTGTATATCCGAGGTCAAGTTAGATCAATAGAAGGATTCTGGTTAGGTTACAGCATTGGCCTCCAGGCATGTCCAGACACACATCACTAGTGTCAACACACAGCACTTACCAGTTCAAATAACAGTTCTATTTCTCCTATTACCTGAGTGTAGGATTACTGTTATGTAAGTGAGTCACTATTCACTGTTCATGATTTATTTAGAAGTCTAAACAGTCTTACAGAGTATTTGTGGTATTATAATTGACATTTTACTTATGGTAACATGTATTCAGTTAACTATTAGTATTGTACAAATGTGCTCTCTAAGAACTTAATTGTGTCATTGGTTGTTTCTTGAGCATAGTTAAGTCATGTAGAGGATGATGGAAGCAGTAGGCATTTCCGTGTTTCTTCTTCCAGAATGCAAAAATTATGAAACTCTTTTGCTCTTTGGCTACATAGTTTGAGCTATAGAGTTGGTGGTACATATTAGAATTGTGTGTAATGGAGTCTGTTCTCTTCTCTCTCCCCAGTCTGAAGACCACTCTGAAGAAGAAGCTGTCCAATGACATTGTGGATCTTTCCGGAATCCCACTGTCGGGCCGCGATGTCCACCGAGTGGCACTATATCTGCAGGGCTGCATTGCACCGGTCACGGCCGTGGACCTGAGCTTTACCGAGCTTCAGGACGAGAGTCTGCGACTCCTGCTGCCCGCCCTGAGCACCCTGCCCAAATTGACCACCATCGCCGTCAACGGCAACCGCCTCACCACAGGTGTACTCAAGGACCTGATGGAGGTTCTGAAGGAGCGCCGGCAGTTTCCCAACCTGGCCTGGATCGACCTGGGCAACAATGTGGATATCTTCACGCTGCCGCAGCCACTGCTGGTGGCTCTACGGAGACGGTTCGGCACGCGCAGCAGCCTGCCCACCATCCACGAGTACGACGACGATGACAATGGCGAAGGTGGAGGACTGGGGCATTACCGACTAGAGTTGTCCACTGAGGAACCCAGTGTGTTTGAGGAGGATGAGGAAGAGGAGAATGAGGAAGAGGAGGATGAGGAGGAGGGGGGCATGGTGGAGGAGAGAGGGGTAGAAGGGAAGCTGGAGAAAAGACAGATGGATGAGAGGAAGATTTTCCTGGGACAGAGAGGGGTCAGGGTGGTGGACATGGAGGCTCAGACACAGACGCAGTACAGACAGGTGGAACTGAGACAGGTGGACGGGAGGGAGGTGCAGATAGAATCTCTGGAGAGGGTGGTGGAGGTAAGACAGGAAGATGCAAAGCAGGGAGATGTGAGAAAGGAAGATTGGAGACAGGTGAAGGTGAGACAAGTGCAGATGGGAGGCCTGGAGAGACAGGTGGACGTGAGCGAGATGCAGGTGGTGGCGTCAAATAGAGACTTGGAAATATGTGAGGATAAGGACAAGCATGAAGATGTCAGGCAGATGGAGGAGGTGAGAGAGGTAAAGGACAGACAGGGGAAAGAGAAAGAGATGCAGGTAGAGATGAGACAGGCAGGCTTGAGCCAGGCGGAGGTGAGAGAGGAACGGATGGATGTCCAGGAGATAAAGGTGGAGGTGAGACAGAGAGAGGTGAACAAGCCTGAGGAGAGACAGCTGGAGCAGAAGGTTCTAGAAGGAAGAGAAGCACAGGTGGAGATGGAGGTGGAGGCCCACCCTGTGGTGGAGTCATGGGATGCCGAGCAGGAGGTGAGGGGGAGCATCGGCTTACAGCATTGTGAGAGGTGATTCCCTCCTCTCCACCTGTTTATCTATCCCTCTGTCTCTCTCTCTTTCCTTCTCTTCCTCCTTCTGTGTCTGTGTGCTGAAGGGGATTGCTATGAGGCACCTGTTAGTTTTAGGTGCTCTGTTATAAACCTTGTTACTGGAGTGCTCATCCTCCGCTATCCCGGGGTTGAGGTGAAGGGGGCACTGTGTGCTCCTCCAATCGTGCCCCTGTTGAGCTAATTCCTCTGACCACTCCCCAGAATTAGCCTGATGTGACGTGGTGACTGGGGCAGAGACTCTCCATGACCACCACAGAACCAGGGAAGCGCAGTCTGCAGGATAGTCCTTGGGTTAGCACCCTTGCATGACCGAGTGACACCCGAAAGTAAAGGGAAACTTCCTAGAGGAAGAAAGCAAAGACTGTTTCAGTCAGGTCTCAAACTCAGTGCTACCCCCCCTCCCACCCCGTCACTCCAAAACCCCTGCCCTTTGACCCCTGCTCTTACTGCTCAGGATGGACATTCAGCTGCAGCTGCAACACCACCCTCATCCCCACTCCAACCTCATGTTTCTGGTTGTTCTTTCCTAGATGAACACTTGCTAAAAAAGCAAAAATGCATCTTTTCTCTATGGTTGTACAGAGGTGGAACAATCTTTTGGACTACCAAACTACACATCCCAGAATGCAATTCTTTCTCGCAAGAAGTAGCCATGCAGTTTGTGTGCAATAGACTCAGGTATGTGGAGAGTGTAAATGTTGGGAAAGCGAAAGCAGAATGCTGAGAGGAAGAAACTCAACTGCGTATGCACAGGATTCCCTACAAATATGGAGTGTGCGTGTGCGTATGTGTGTGTATCTGACTGTGTGTACTGTGTGTATGTCATTTGCCTCCTCCTTTTGTAGCATGCTCTGTCAGTGAGCAGATGTGGTGGTATGACATATTCACAGAGACACACAAGTACCCCATGTTTTTTTGTGTGCTTTGTCAGCCTCATTGCGTTGTCCCCACAAAGACTCCTTTTCAGCAGCGTGAATACAGCTCTGCAGGTGACGGATATATTCAATCAGAGCTGATGGATCAGCCACCTGTCGTGGGTTATCCTCAAGACTGTACATCCATTTGGACCCATGGGAGGGGGGGCGTGTGTGAAATGCTGTTTTGTGTTGATAGATCTGTTATTTATTTGCTTGAGTCTAGTTGTTTGTTATTTATTTGGTACTTTTCAGTCACAGTAGAGCATCTAGCATCTGTGTGTTTGCAGAACCAGCTGTAAACTGCCTGTTTCTTCATTACACGCTCCTCCCCAGTATAAGAACTCATAATATTGTGCTGTGGTTCCAGATAGAATGACTTTACAGATGAAGAAGCCAAAGTATGAGAGCAACAGGAAGGGGAGTTGAGTCTGTACCCAGAAGCTATTGAATGCATTTGGATCATCTGGGACCGGAAGACATGATCAATTTTGTTTGTTTTGTCGAGTGATGAGCAGACCTGGGTCAGAGTTTACAGGGTGCTAGGGAATAAGTGATGGAAATGGCCACCCTCTTTCTCACACCCACCCAAAGAGTCAATATCAACAGTGCGAGGGAAGGAGATGAACTAGAGAGGGTTTATGCCTAGTTTAAAGTAAAATAACATGTTAAGCTATATGTCTAGCTGTGCAAAGCATTTGTATAGATTTTACACAAAGACTTGTCCCCATTTCTAGTGTTCCCATGGGCATGCTTTATCTCATTTTCTACACTGGTAAACATCTGAGGAAGATGAATTTTGCTTTTCTCTTCTTCAAGTAAAAGAGAAGTTTTATGGTCATGTAGACTAAAATTATATAAAATGTTCTTTTGTATCCTTTTAATATGAAGGTTTAAAAATTACCATGCCTGTATTTTTAATGTTATCAGAAAAGGCATTTTTCTTGTCGGCATTTGTTAACAGTGGAAAGAGAACCTACTCACGTGTGTGTGAGAGAGAGAATGTGTGTGAATGCATGCATGTACATGTGTGTTTGCACGTGTGTGCATGTGTGTGTATTTCCAAAAAAAAAGTGTGACTTATTTGTGTCTTTGAGGCCCTGACGGGATGTTTCGGGCATTTCAGATGCAAACTATTCTCTGATGTGCACTTTAAACACAAACCCAAACCCACTTCTCACAGTCGTAAGGCCTATATCATCACTGCCAGTGATAACTACAGCCATAACAACAACAAAAAAACATACATTTTAATAATTAGTTTTTGGTAAAAAAGAATAATACAGAGACTGATATCACTGGGGAACTTTATGAGGATATTCCTTACAATCTGTAGCCCTGTTACAGAGTGCCGTCAGTACAAAAAAACAATGATAAAGTTTGTTCAAACATTGGCCGAATAGCAAACTAGCAGCCTATGCTAACAGAACAGGGCACAGAAACTCACTTTCAGTTAGCATCACCTGTCAGTTCACTATTCAGTCGATGTTGTAGCAAATTTCCCTCCTATCATTGCTCACTGTGTGGACAATGGTGTTACAGTAGACACTTATTGGAACAACAGAAATGATTGATGACTGACAGTCCAGCAGCACTTCAGTTAGAGGTGTCTGCTAAATATCAGTTAACCTTTAACTGTTTAGGTTTGCAGTGTGGCTGGGCACTTTATGCTATCTGTGAATGGATGGGACACTTTATTTCAGATGACTGTATACACATCCATAACAGTTGCACTGGGTGCTTAACCCTCCTGTTGTGTTCTGGTCAAATTTGACCGAAATCTTTTTCAAATTTTTTCCCTTTCAAAAATCTATTGGGTGGTCATGGGGCTCCATTACTTTGTTCATACAGGCTAACACACATTTTAATATATTTCATTACATTTTGGGTGTTTTGTTCAACTTTGCTACACCTGTGGTGTTCCGATCAAAAATGACCAGACTATAAGAAAATGAATGTGTGAGAAATGTGTGATAAAATGTGTGAGACCATAGTAAGAAAATTAATGGGTTGGACACAGTAAATGTACAAAAATAGTTTTCAGGCATATACAGTCTTACCTACAGATCAGATGGACAGTGTAAGTGTGTTTGCGTTTACTTACACAAACATAAATACACCCCTTACTCTATATTTTTGTTTTCAGTGACAGCCTCCACCAAAAACCTATTTCTAATAAAATTTACATAGGTTTCATTCAGTGAGGCCTACAGGCCATAATTAGTTCACTAAAGTTTTAGATTTTTCATATTCAAGAGAACATATGTTGATACAGAGGTCTGTCACAAAATATGATAATCATTGATAATATGTTTTATCTCAAGTTAAAAATGCTCTGGTCATTTTTGACTGGAACACCAAAGTTGTAACAATGAAATGACCACAACAGGAGCGTTTTGCAGGTCAGGAAAAGTATAGAAATGTACAATGAAATACTCTTGTAAGTATGGAAATTTGGACAAAAATCTTGAAAACGTCTGGAAGTTTTATTTATGGAAACAAAAGCCCCCCAAACTTTATAATGCTCAAAAATACAAAGTGTAGCATCCTTAAAGTAAGCAATCATCAGTTTAGTAGAAGTCTGGGGGACAATTGTAGAAAAGAGAGAGCCTGCCTCTGTGACCTAAGTGGGTGCATCTGTGTGTTGGCCCTGACACCTGATAGATTGCTATACTGACTATGGTTTACATGCTAAAGGAAACATGTATTGACATGACTGTTGTTCAAGGAAATAAATATTTGTTATAAAAATTTCTGTATTTCCACTTTGTTTTTCTTTTTAAGTATAGGTTAAAGGTGGGTTCCATTATTCTATTCTTCAAAAGTATGTAAATATATTGGACTCAGCTGACCCAGTTTAAACTTCCTTGATGCTCCTGAACCACTATAAGTTGTTTGGTTGGAATGCTTCATGGCTCAGTCCAAGAACAATCGAAAATGACTGCTACTACTACTACTACTACTACTAATAATAATAATAATAATAATAATATATAATAATAACTATTTAATAATATCGTACGTATGATTGCCATCATCTTCATTTACAGAGCACTTACAGAGCACAAACTAAGTTACAAAGTGCTTCACAAAGTCATACTATAAGTATTCTTTACAGATGGGCACCAGCAAATTCAATGCCACTGCCTCTATCCCACACCTAATGAAAGACACCTATACTCTGCAATGGCAGCACAATGCAAATAAAACTGTTTTGGAGTCAAAAACACATAAGCTCCATGTTGTCCACATGCCAACAACACAAATAATGCCATGCTGGTTCCTATATAATATCATATACTGCTATATGAGTCTACTGTGTGCTGTGTAAGCAAATTGTGTTCAAGACCATTCAAAACCAACAAAATCCCTTATAGTTCCTATAACAGTAGATGATAACAATAATACATGCACATCATAATTAGCTTATGTATTGAGTTATGAATTCAAAAGGGGCAGTGGTAGCATAGCGGTTGTAGGATCCTGGTCACCACTGTGCCCTTGAGCAAGGCACTTAACCCTAAGTTGCTCTAGGGGAAACAGGCCTGAACAATTGATAGCAGACAAAATGTAAGTTGCTTTGGATAAAAGTGTCTGCTAAATGTGCAAATGTAAATTAGATTTAGAAATGGGGGTGTTGCTAGATTTGAGGGCTAAGAACTGACTGTAAACTGAGTGAGAGAACTCAGCTGGTTTTGAGCAGTCTCCAAGTAGGAGTGGACTGATTTATAGGACAGGGTTGTCAGGCTGGAGTGGACTGATTTATAGGACAGGGTTGACCTGTTGGGAATTCCGCTGATTTAGAGGGGTGAGGTTGTCAGGTTGTTATTCAGCAGCTATACCCATGTCCTATTCTTGAGGGTTGCGGTACAAATGTGTGTGTGCGTACGCGCGTGTGTGTGTGTGTTTGCCGTAAATCAAACTGCACTCAGACAGGAGAGAGAGGACAGTCTCAGAAGACTGATAGATATGGCCACTGATCATCAGATGCAGGCCACTCATAGGGTTTGAGTATCCACAAACCCTGGTGATTCTGTGCAGGCGTACATGTATCTATTTGTTGTGGCTTTGCAGACCCCATGCTATAATGGGGCATCTAAATCACATGAAAATAAGATCAGCTACGATTACAAGTGCAACACTGAGTCTTTCGAAACACTGTAAATTAAAACCTAGGATGTATGAGGAGTGGAAATGTGGAGGGGCTGATACTGGGGATGGATCCAATCATGACTAGATGAATCTAGGGAAGTGAGGAGGCGGCTGACGGTGTGTGTGTGAGTGTGTGTGTGTGTGTGTGTGGAGGGGGCACTTAAAAGGCCACATTGTTGATGTGTGGTAGGCACCTTGCATGTGGGTGCACATGTGTGCATGTGTGTGTGTGTGTACTTCAAAGGCTGTGTCAACACATTGTTGATGTGCTGCAGGCAATGCACTTTGGGTGTGCTTGTGGGTGTAGGGGAAGAAATCATGCATCTTCGGGGCTTACCTGCTAGTAGAGGTGCTTCCGTGGGATTAATGGGCATGTAGTTGGTGATGTGCATTTTACTGTGTGTGTGTGTGTGTGTGTGTGCATGCATGTACGTGTGTGTGTGTCTGTGTGTGTTTGTGTGTGTTTGTGTGTGTGTGTGTGTGGGAGAGGCAAAAACAGAACGTTTGTGCATATGTGTCTCTCTGGACTCTCTGCTGGCTGGGATATTTTTGCTGACTCAGCATTTAGATCTCTCCCATCTCTAAGTAGAGTTTTAGGGGATTCATGACACAACAAAACAGGAAATGCCTACTCTTTCTGCTCCTGGTTCTCTCCCATCTTTAATTCAACCCAGACCAAAGTGTATTTCCTGTCAAACCAAAACTAACAACTTCTTTTCAGCACCAAAACTACTAAATCTACAGCTTTTCTCAAGCACATTACACAACACACATCAACACACTTCAACACACACCTCTAAAAAGCAATTATTTATGTGACAGTAATGTTGTTTCATTTTGGTAGTATTGAATTCATTTTCTTTTCATTTCACATAGTCTTCTGTTAGTCCTCTGTGTGTGTGTGTCTCGTTTTTCAAGAATACCAGAAATACATAAACTTTTTTGATACAAGACAGGCACTCAGCATGTCTTGATAAATCACATCTAAGAAGTCTCCCTGGGTGAATTAGGCCCTTGTCTTTATGGCTTAGTGCCTTGGCAAGCAAACAGGCACTAGCTGTTGCAACAGAGCAAGTTTCACAACCCATTCAATCGCAGACATTCCAAATCCACAGAGGAGTTTTACTGTTACATCAGCCTCAGGTGTCTTCCAACATCAGGTCAGTACAGTTCTGTTCATGGGAATCTGGTACTGCTGGGCTCACTATGTGTGCTCTCAATATGAGTAGTATGGCTCATGACTGACCTCTACTGGTACTCCTAAGAAGAAACAGTAGCTTATACAATAGTATATCAATTATGGGAGAAGAAATTTGAGTTATGAGAAAATCTGATTGAATTTTGTTGTAGTTGCTGTCCTCTTGGAATGTCCTTATAACCTAAATACTTGCGAAAAACAGAAAAGTCCAACGTCAGTCAACCCATATTCATTTTGCTCTAACTCACCAAGTGCTCTCAGTAGGAAGAGGAAAGACAAAATTCGGTACAACATTGACCAAATTTGCAAACTGAAAGGGCCAAAAGTTGAACCGAAAATGAGTTTCTTTGCCCTCATTCCGGTAAGTTCTGTCTGTGTGGATGAAGGCATAGTAATTCCACTGAATGGAGCTGCGAGTAAATCTGAAAATGAAACTGAAAGTGGCCAAGAAAGGACGTTTTACTGGAAAGTTTTAGAGTTCTTGATGTGTGTCTGTGAGTATGTGTGTGTGTGTGTGGGGGTGACAGAAAGGGGGAGAGAATGTCATGACTGAATGAATAATAGGGTCAGAAAATGCCTTGCCCCTCTTGACTGACTTACTAAGAAGAAGAGAAACTTATGAGGTCTGCAGATCTGGCCCCCACATCTCTCATAAATAATGTGTACTCAGGATTTTTAACAACTGGCACGCAGTATGTGCATGTGTGTGTGTGTGTGAGTGTCCATGCATGTGCATGTGTCCTAGTATATGTGTGTATGTGTGTGAGCATGTGCTTGTGTGTGTGTGTGTGTGTGTGCGCGCGCGTGTGTGTGCTTGGCAGTCACCTCCAAGCCTTGCCTCTAACAGCTTCCCATGGATCTGGTGTGTGTTTGCTGACACTCTGGTCAGGAAGCAGATGTTTGTCTCTGCAGGTCTCAGATTGAAGCACTGCTGCTCTCTCAAATTACCCACAGTGTGTGTGTGTGGGGGGGGGGGGGGATGTCAAGTTTATGAGTGAGTGAAATAATTGGCAAACTGACATGTTGTTTACTCTAGAGAGAAAAAGAGAAAGGAGTTGTATTTGGAAGCCCTGATTTTCTTCACGAGAGGCCAATTCACCTCAGTTATAATCTATATATGGAACCGCGCATATTAAGATTACACACACACACACACACACGGCAACTTTTCAACATCCTTTCTCACGCAATAGACACAACCAAAGTAAATATTGCTCCATTAATCCCTGATGTGTTATGGAGCTGCTCCTGCCAGTAGAGTCTTGGCCCCCCACCCCCTAGACACACACGCAAACACACACACACACACAGACACACACATACACACACACACACACACACACACACACACACACACACACACACAGACAGACAGACAGACAGACACACACACACAAACACACACACACTAACTAGAGTTTGGTTTCAGTTATGGCTTTGCCATAGGCTTTTCTTTCCCAAAGAGAGAGGCCTCAGGGGGCTGGGCCTCTAACTGGAGGATGGGAACCAGTACAGAACAGAGTCACACACACACACACACACACACACACACACACACACAAATATACACTCCATGTCAGGTCAAATAATTGGTCAATCACATGCAAACACACAGATAACATGTACCTGTACACACATACACACACACTAAAGGTAAGGTCAGGTCAGAAATAAATGGATTTTCTAGCTCCTGTGGGTAGCTCACTACTCCAGAGCTACTTTTATCTAACCAGGAACAGATGCAGTTGCCACAGACTCTGGTCCCAGGCTGACAGTCTGCTGCTAGTTTGAACTCTACTCTCGGTTCCCTACCAATACACACTCTTGTGAGATTATTTTATCTCAAACGGGCAACATGGTATGCATTTGCTAAGCATTAGTTCCACATTCAGGCCAGTTTTCTTTCTACGACCTTCTGCTATCAAGGTTGTTGCAATTTTTTGACAGTCATTTTCAACTCTCCACATTTTCAAGACTCTTCAAAACTAACCTTGCTGGTGCTGAATGACAGAATGTGCTATGAGCAGTACTGAATCAGATTAAAGTATGAAGACAAGAATATTTTGGTAGCTTTGGTGCATTTTGCAATAAAAGTGAACTGATGTTCTCAGGCATGAGTTTGTAGAGCACATCATCATCTAAAATCGAGAGCAAGGGCTTGTTTGAAATGACTGGCTGGCTGAGTGGCTGTCTTAAGGCAATGCATTCTGGACTTGACAATCTCGTCCAGGCCTACCATATTACTTAAACCTCATAGGAAAAAAAAAACTTTAGCCACATAGATACAGAAGGCAAGTCTGATTAACGCCCCCCAAATGCGAGGGCGGGGTTGGGGGTTGATTTATCATATCAGTGAATGGAGAAGCAGCGATCATTTGTACTTCTTCCAATGGCAAGCCTGATTAGCTCAGTTTAGCAAGCTAAAGATAGCTACATTTACACTGGTTACACTCAGATTTTTTTTAATCGCTAACAAGCTTTTGTCTGATCATCAGCCTCATTTTCAAAACTCTACAATTTGCACACCATCTGCCTGCGCTGGTCATACGGTTGACACTTTTCTTGCTCTTTTCACACTATATGCAGTCAATGAAAGCATTTCTATAATGCATACTTTTTCTTTACATACAGGATCACCCCAACACCAAAATTATGTATCTTATATGGCTTATTTGCAAATGTTTAAACACAGCACGCCAGAAATGGAAATTTTATCTCCAAAACCTTAAATACAGTACAAAACCCTTAGTTAGGCAATAACAGCAGCACAACGATTACATAGATGATAATTCTTGAATGAACACTTAACAGATAATTGTGAAAAAAAAAGAAAAAACAGAAAAGGAAAAATAGACAAACCATCTCCAATTTCTATTGCAATTGGATATGTTGACAGGTGCTGACACCAGTTTTGTTGTATTTAGAGGTCATGAAAAAAGTTATTACAGATTGGGTAAAAGCATGTTAGCAGCTGGGAATAACTGTAGGCCTGTGCATCTGCAACAATTCTTAAAGAATTTTTATGGAAAATTCATCACTTGTTTTGAAAGTCAGTATACTAATTTTAGAAATTTCACACATCACTGTAAACACTCACACAAATATAATTGGTGGTTACTGTAGGTAAATGGAACCTGGGGTTTGAGGTCAATGTAGTCCATGAAGTCATGGATTTGAAATACATGAAAATGAATGTGGTTTCAGAAATGCCTTCACTTGCTAGCATTTTGTAAGTATACGGTAGACCACATGTTCACTGTGTAAAGAAAACATGGTAGTGTTTGGTAAAATTATCTGAATTTGAGCCAGACTTTGTTTTGTTAACAAAATGTGCTTTTGATAATAAAACTAACTGTTTAGCGACTTGTGTGATGACAGGGGCCTTCATAGGTATCCGTCTGCCGAAGCGGTTTACAGGGGAAGCATCAAACTGTGAACTTCAGCGCACACTAGTGGACATTCAACAAAGCAGAGTGACATCATCATCAGAAATATTCGTGTTCAATCTCCAGTAAATGGCTTATTGTTTTGAAGCTAACATGCCTAAGATACCTTTATTGTTTTGAAATGGTTAGCATCCATAGAAGAATAGCATAGCAGTTGTGAATATAAATCACTGGGATTTCGAGGCGTCTGACAGACATTGAGTAAGCAACTCATGTGGTCTCTGATAAGAGCTTTCATAGATAGCATCAGCACATTTCTTCCTTTTTCTCCTTCGACTCAGTGCATAAACGCAACGAGAGGGAGAGTTTACACTGGCAGCGGTCCAGCTGCGTGATGTTCACCTTATTCTCACCAGTCTGGCGTGAGCTAACGCCGCACTTGTGCCCGTCCCTGGCGCTGAACTCGAAAGCAATTCAATCTCTCTTCGTCTCCCTACACATTCTTGTTCCATCATGGTTCTGAACACGGTGCTAGACGGGCATAATCAATCTTCGGTCTTTGTCGGCTACAAGTAGGCGTTTCCTGTGTGTCACCGGAGCGAGGCAAGACTAGGGGGTTTTCTTTAGATTTCTTGTTCTCGTGAATGTGAATGTCATCCAAGAGCAGTCTTTTTTATGAGGAAACAGTGTTGGTTGTTTTTTTAGTGCGCTCTGTACAGCAGCAGATGTGACCTGCTGATTAAAAGCTGCTGTGCTTGCTCAGCTCTGAGTTTGGCTGCAGGCAGAGGGACCAGAGTGCATGTGTAGAAACCTTACCTAGCCTCCAGGCGCGCACACACACACACACATACACACACACACAGAGTGAGAAAGAGAGCAAGAGAGCAAGAGAGAGAAACACATTCAGTACACACAGAACTAGTCTTTCTTAAAAAAGTGTGTGTGTGTGAGTGAAAGCGTGTATTGTCTATTCTGTGTATGTATGTGCACATGCTTGTGTGTGTGTGTGTGTGTGTGTGTGTGTGTGTACGTGTTTCTGTGTGCATGCATGTGTGTGTGCGTGTGCACGTGTGTGCTTTTGTTTGTGTCTGTGCATGTGTGCGTGCGTGAAATGCGTATGTGTGTGTTTAAACTACCTTAACCTCACACTTCCTGCTTTCACCCCCTGCCAGAGGCACTCCTTGCCTTTGAAATCTGATTCTCCATAAACAATCATTCAGTCATTCGGTCTCTTTGGCAGTTTGCTGTTTTCCGCTGAGCTGTTAAACCTGATATCTTTCAACACTGTGCTCTAAGAAGGAATCTTCCACCATGTTTACCTTGTGTTACCGCCCAGGCAGTCCTGTGTATATGCAAGTGTTTATGTGCCTGAGGAGTGTTCTGATGTAGGTCTTCCAAGGACATTCAAGGATCAGTAAATTGATGCATGTTCAAACCAGTTAACAAAAGTAAATGATTTGGCCTGAGGATCCAAATTATTCAAGGGAATTCAAATGTAAGCCATTACTCACAATTTTCCTTAATTGGAGAACAAGCTAATAACAAATTGCAGCAAGAATATTCTTGAGTTCTTGTGCAACATATTCTGTCAAGTGTGTGCCAATATTGACATACCATGTGTGTGCAGCTGTATGCTGTTGTCTTTAGCATTTTCAAAGGGGAAGGTGGATCTGATTTGGCTGATTGATACAGCAATTTGTGTGTGTGTGTGTGTGTGTGTGTGCGTGTGTGTGTACACGCACATGTGTGCTTGCGTGTATATCTGTAGTCAGGCATACAGTAGGTGTGTGGTTCACATGTTTAGCAATACTAAAGCAAGCAAAGTGTCTTTGTGACTGTACTGTGACCTTTGGAGAAATTTTGTGATGAGACCACTAGAAGGTTAGCCTACTGCTCCCTCTTCTGGTCTGAGGACAGTTTACACTTTACATGAAGTTCAGTTCACACAGAATGAAAGTGATAAATTAATGTTCATAGTTCGCCATTTCAACTGAGAACTTTCAGTTCATTTCACAAGAGTAAAGAAAAACCTAATACTTCTGTATTTAATTTTTAATATAAACACCATTCAAAATCAGTTGCCCAGCATGACCATCTGTTCCCTTCATCACAACTAGGCAGTAACCTTGATATCCAGATTTTATCTCGACCTGTGACTCTGAACAGTGACTCATAATCTCGCAAAAACTTGAACTAGTTCAGGCTTAGGTCCTTTAGTTATAATTGTTCATTTCGGTTCACAGTTCATAGATTCTGTTGAACTAGTTCATGCACAACACTGTAGTACAGCACGTCTGCTGGACTTGAAACTGTAGCCTCTGATCGCACTGTGTCTGTTTTATCCACAAGCTGGTCTGGGAACAAATGTGCCTCCCTTTGTTGCTTTTCTTCCACATTAAATAAATAACTGTCATTTCACAGTTTGGTTACCAAGAAATGTTTTGTTTTTCTCTGAAAGAAAAGCAAATGATGATTCTATGACAAGCAAAGCTTGCACAATATTATTATTTAATATATATTATTAAAGTTAATTTTATCTGTATATTATTTTAATAGTGTCAATGAATGAATTTCAGTTTCTTATGTATGTTTTCAAAGGAAAATAAAGGTATTTCTAAGTAACTCAAATATTTTTGAACTTTTTAGCATGAACACAATGTCTCTCTCTCACTCCCTTGTTTGATACCACCATAAAATGAGTTTTGATGTAACGCCATCATGTGAATGATGGATGATATGCCCCAGTCCCCACCACTTTGCAGTCTACCTCAGAGCTAGTCTCAAAGTGCATTCCGAAAAAAAAGAATTAACAAAACAGTCTAACTCTGGGACCAGCTTACAGCTTCTAGGACCTAATTGATCCCAGATCCCGACTGTATATCTCTACATGGCTCTGATTGGTCCTATTCACTTGCAGTGATTTACAATGAAACTGACAGTTGGCTCAACATTAACATTGACATTTATTTCTGTCATATGACATTTAGCATATCAGAAAAGTTTAATTGAGGTTTTATAAGTACAGCATAAGGCCGGAGTTTGAGACGCTATGGGACTTATGGGCCAGATTCATCACTGTTGTTTATGGAATTAAAGTTATTGTTACATCAGCTCAGTGCTCAAGCACCCTTCGCTTCCTTACAGACCCCTGTGCAGGCTACCATTGTGTCTTAGAGTAACATGTGCCATGTTTTACTTGGTTAAACAATTTGAAACTTTATTGATACAATAATTCATAACTCACCAAAGTACTTATCACTACTTTTTACTTCTTCACCTCCTTGTTAATACCTCTCGTGCAGAAGTCTGAACTTGATAGTGGGTTAGGAGTTATTTTTACCCAGGTGTCATATATCTCGAAGACACAAAAACACAATATGTCCAGACATGTTTTCAGGGGTGCCTTAAAGGGGAATTGTTGGTGAGTAGTTCAGAAATGACATGATAGGGTTGTCTTAAATGAACTCTGCCATGACTCACTGATAGTTAAGAGCTGTTTGCTCATAAATAATGGACACATCTAGTCCTGCATTAACAATGCAGGTGTTAGATGACTGTTTATGTAACATGTACATAGTGTCTTCTCATGTGTAAGCTGTCTGGACTTGAGCCAGTGTGGACTGGGTAGATGGCCTGGGTGCGAAAAGGTCAAACATACTAATGAAACAAATACCAGTAAAACAGGAATAACCAAAGCAAAGTGATTGCAGACCCTTGCCTCTTATTGACTGAGTAAGTGAAGAGAGTGGAAATATGATTTTTAAATCCTGAACCAAATCAACATAACGTATGACCCAAGAAATGAGACTGTAAGCACACGCACATACACACGTGCACACGCACACACACACACATATACACACTATAACACAACAGCTCTATAATCATACACACACACACACACACACACACACACACACACAGACATACACAATAACAGAAAAGTTCTGTAAGCACACACACACACAATAACAATACCCTCAGCCAGCTTGAGCTCTCACACATACAGTACCTTCATTGCACTAATCTGATATTTCCACATCAGTAAGGTGGCTCAGCGTTTCACACCGTAGAGGTAAATGTAATTCAAACTGGCCTGTTCTACAGTTCTGTAATGAGAGCTGACTATATCCACCACTTCCCAAGTCTCACTCTAGATGGCGCACTTGATTCAGCGTTACAGTGATTTCAGACCAAGAGGAAAGCATTTCTAGATGAATGATGCACCTGCAGGAGATTTCATGCTCCGAAAGGCCAATTTTATAATTCTAAGGCTTAGAGCATTTTGCTCTGTAAACATCTGTTACAGACAAGCCAGCCTAATATGTAGGACTGGTTAAATTAATGCACGTCCAGTCAGAATGCTCATTTTCTTTCTTTGAACAACTGTGTGCCACTCACGGAAATGGGAAAATGTACTTCTCATCTCAAGGCTTATGTCTACTTTGATCCAAATCTGACCGGAAAAACAAGAGCACAAATATGATAGCCTACTAAGCAGAGTTGCTAAGGATAACAGAAAACAACAAAAAATGTTAGAAGATAATGGAAAATTGTCAATAACTGAAAAGTAGATTAGCCCTGCTTTCCACAATCTGGCCATTGACTGTGGTGTAGCGTGTAGGCTGTACCTCCTGCTCTATAACTGTGTGTAGGTTACTGATGATGCGCCTGTACACATGAATGCGTGCCCGCGCCGAGGCAAAGCACGCCCACTCAAACGCCATTGGTCGCTATACATAACAGTGAGACTCGGGCTCGCCCACTCAAAAGCGATTGGCTGCTATACATAACGGTACCTTTGATTAATTCGGATTGGTGGAAATATTCTAGTCCATTACGTTATGCTTCTCTGCAAATATATTGGAAGCGATTGGAAGAGAAGACGTAATGTAGTGAATCTTTCTGTCCTTGCAATGCGCATCATTTTGTCACTATCTGACAAATTCCACAGCCTGGAATAGCGATGAAGGTACAGTGACATCATAAAATGTTGTGTTGGTTTTCTTTTTGTAGTCCACTGTTTCGAGGATATTCTATGTTTATACAATACGCTTCGCAACTTTCATCTTTGCTTCTTTATGCTATGCGAAAAATAAAACACGTTAGAATCGCTATGACAAGAAACTACGTAATACACGTATGTTACTTCTTTTTAAGTACAAACATTGCGACCGCACGGTGGTTGAAACGGGAAATGAGCAAGTGCGCGTTGTATTTCTTAAACCGGTGCCGGTGATTTCGCCGGTATATGTACCAACAAGATGTGTCTTAGATATCTAGGAATATTTATGAATTCAACATGTATTTAGGATATAGAGCTTGAGAAATATCATTCCCAGTGTAGTAACATGTAGCAGCACAGTCTTTCCCCCATCATTGCAAAAAGCTAATCTCTTGTAATGGATCAGACGGACAGATAGCAGTCAATGACAGGGAAATGTGAATGGAGGAACACATTGCCAAACTGCAAAACTGTTTAAATAAGGGGTAAACAGCACTCTCTAGCCAGGAAAAAAAAACCAAACTATCGTATAGGACCGTATCTATCGAATGTCATAGTTTCTGCAGTGATGATGATCATGATGACCATATTTACATTTCATTGGTCCTGATTATACAAAATGAGGATCAATTCACTTATGGTAGGTAACAGGAACTGTCCAATAGGTTATGGTAATGAATGATGGCCCTGTCTTGGCCACAGAAAGACGTGCGTAAGTGTGCTTAAATGTCTACATCATGCGATAATTAAATGTCTTTCTCTATTGTAAACGACCGGATTCACAGTTACCATAGTTAGAAGAGTTCCTTTAACTGGAAGAGTTTATAGATTCTGACGTTCATAAAGACTATGAGCTCCATGATTAGGCCTGAGTTTGGTAGCCTATATCTCATAAAGTGATTATTTTGACATTTATGTCAGAGGTTCTCAATGAAGTGTGCCTGTAGCCAATGCTATCTTTTTATTTCTCGGAGAGACAGTTATGACGTCTGACGCGCCTAATCTGGCTTTCCCCTGAAAAGCAGCTTTTGAAATAATAAACATTAGCAAGGAGAACACTGATTCAGCCTCGTGCCCTATGGGAAATAGCGTTAGCTTGCCATTGCAGAGGCCTATTACATTACAGCTCTGTATTGCTCTCTCTCTCTCTCTCTCTCTCTCTCTCTCGCTCTCTCTCTTTCGGTCTGTCTATCTGACTGTGTAATCTGCTGTGAATATGTTTGTCTGTAAGTTATTTGGACACCAACATGTCCAGAATATTTACATTGGTCCTCTCTCGAAAGTGATACGTTAGTGAGACTGTTGTCTGTGGATCGGCTTTGTTATGCTAGCATCCCCCTTCCTTGAGTAGACTGTTAATATGTGAAGCAATTGCACAAAGTAATATTACATGCTGAGTTTGTGAAATCCTATTTTGGAAATGATCAGATGGCAAAGTGTTTTTGGGGAATTAAGAGGAAGTGGAAACGTCCTAGTATCAATTCTACAGTGTCTCGTTATTAAACATGCCAGTCATATTTTAATATCGGATTGTTTTTCAGGGGAAGCAGAGAGTTTGCATTTTATCACCACATTTTATCACCACCACCTCCAAGCTCTTCTCCTCCAAATCAGTTCTACATTTCAGAGAGTGGGTGACTAAGGGAAGAAGAACTGAGCAGGGGACAGCGAGAATGAAGCAGGAACATTGAGAGAGAGAGGGAGAGAGAGAGAGACAGACAGACAGACAGAAGAAAACTGATGAGAGGACACTGAAAACCATGAGACACTGATAGGATCACTATCGAGGACACACAGAGTTGGAAACTAAGTAGAGAGCAGAGTGAGAGAGATGCTAACTAGGATACACTTAGAGGGACACTAACTAGAGGACGCTGAGAGGGACACTAACTAGGATACACTGAGTGGCACACTAACTAGGGGACACTGAGAGGGACACTAACTAGGATACATTGAGAGAGAACTAGGATACACTGAGAGAGACAATGACAAGCATACACTGAGAGAGATACTAACAAGGGGGCATAGAGAGGGACACTAACTAGAGCAGGGGTTTCCAACAGGTAGCTCGCCACCTGCTCTCCAAAGGGTCAAAGGCAATGTAAATAAGCCTTCTAATATAGCCACAAAAGGTATGAAACCTGTTAAAATCTATGAAATCAAATTCAAACATACTGCCCAGTTTAGAACAGAATTATCCCAGTTTTACTGCTGATGAGTGTTTGTACATGTACATTAATCTGAACCACTATCAGTAATACCGATGTAAAATAGTGGCTCTCAGTAGCGTTGATTTTGTCAAAGTAGCTCTTGGAGGAAAAAAGGTTAGAGACCCTTGAACTAGACAGAAAGAAAGAGGGGGGCAGAGAAAGAAAGTGAAAAAGAGAGGATAGATGAACAAAGAGTGAAAAAAGGCATGAAAAAATCAAAATGGGAGAATGAGAGAGAAAGAAAAAAAAAGGTGACAGCCACTGTGTTGAGAAGGCAGGAGGGAAAATGGTATTTGCTTTATGTCACCTAAAAACACACCCGTCAAATCATCAC
>PYXC01001974.1:4022500-4030000 GCA_015244755.2 Tenualosa ilisha | reverse complement strand
TCTGCTTATCTCTGTGGTTCATATTGTTCTCCTCTGTGCTGATGCCAGTCATGACACCTCTTCCTACTTGGAGCTAACGGGCTTGTGCAAAATTCAGAATTTTAGATTAGCTTTCATTCAATTCAGGATTTGCAAGTGGAATCGAATAAAATTGAATTTCATTTTACGTCCTTTAATTCAAATTTGAACTGCAATTCTGTAACCTGTTTGCTACTGCATTTCAAATTCAACTGAAATTCAGGGGTCATTTGCAATTCAATTCTGAATTTTGCACAACCCTGATAGCTAAGAAAGACTCCTCATGTCTCCTGAGGAGAGTGACCCCTCCTGGCTCCTCTTTGTTGCTTTGGCTCACTTGTTTGTTCTTTCTTCTTCTGATGCCAGTCATGCCACCTCCTCTTCTATTTCTCCTCCCAAGGAATAGCTAAGAAAATGCTTCATCCAGGATGCTCTCCTCTCTTCTTTTCCACATATTTGTTTAAGCTGTCCTCCTCTCCCCTCCCCTCTGGGCTGTTTACTAATTGCCAATATGTAGCGCTGCCTTGAAGTTATAATGCCCCAAAGCTTGTCTTTGATCCGCTTTCTCTCTCTTTCGCCTCCAGTTCAGTTCATGCCAACTGCCTGTGTTCCCCACTGTGTTTCTCCTTTTTTTACCAACGCCTCTTGTTTTCATCGCTTATCCTCTATCCTTCGCTTTTTTACACTTGTTTTTTTAAATCTTTCTTTCATCATCTCTCTCCTAGTTTCCCTTTTACTTTTTCTGTTTCCTTCAACCCCTCCCGAAATGTGTTTTTTTCTCTCTCTCTCTTTTCTCCCTCTCTCCCTCTCTCTCTCTCTCTCTTATCTCTCTCAGCATGCGTTTCCCTTCTGTATCTCCACCTCTGTTTCAAACACATGTTCACGCTTTGCACTTTGCCTCTTCAATTTTTGTCTCTCGCTCGCTGCCTTCTGTCTTTCTATGTATATATCATCTGGAATGTTCTTTCTCTCTTTCTCCTTTCTCTCACTCTCTCTCTCTCTCTCCCTCTCCCTTCCTCCATGTCCCTGTCCTGCTTTCTCCTCTCCTCTCTCTTTCAGTAAGTGTGCATTCACTCTCTTTCTCTCACTTTCTCCTTCTTCAACATCGCTTTCTCAGCCCCTCTCTTTATCTCTTTCTACAGGGGTATTGAGGTTGTATGATGTGCATTCACTTCTTCCTCCCTCCACTGTCTTGCAGCACATATTGCAGTGCTTATTGGCTGGGTTGGCCCTTCTGCTTCTTTTTTTGGTTCTTTTCTCTCTCTCTCTCTCTCTCTCTCTCTCTCTCCCCTTTTCTCACTCTCACATTCAACTCCTCGCTCCGTCTCTCTCTCCCTCCCTTTCTCTCTTTCCCCTCTCCCTCTCTTCTTTTTCTGTGTCGTCTCTCATTTTGTGCACGCACTGCCATGAAGGTTCCTGCTCATTGTGCTCAGTGTTTCAGGGGAACCTGCACTGCTAATTGTTCCTTTTCTTCCTTTCTTCCTCTTTCTCTCTTGTTCCTTGCTCTGAATCATCTCCTCTCTTCTCCCTGTACAGTAGGCTATCTCTTCTTGCACTTGTATTCAAACAACAGTCAGAGTTTAAAGACAAAAATAAAAAAAAACTTTGCACATGATCCAAGGAAAATGAGTTCTACAGAGCCATAGAAAGGCTCTTGGTTATTCATTATTCAGTGATGTGTTTAAATGTCATAAATATTGTCATGTAGCTTGCACTACTGTTGCTAAGCGGTTTCTGGGGGTTAAGCCTGCGAGTGGCCCCAGTAGGAGAACTCCTGCCATAGGAGAACCTCTGCTGCTGCTTTGTCTTTTAATCTTCCTTTCTTTTTCTCCGCCACATTCTCCTCCTCTAACCACTTGTCTCTCTCTTCCCCTCTCTCTCTCTTTCAGCATGTGTGTTCAGATTGCCGTAAGAGCTTTTGCTCGCTGTGCTCGGTTCTCCAAGAGAACCTCCGTCGCTGCGCCACTTGTCACCTCCTCTGGGGCACGGCCTTCCAGCGTCCGCAGCTCATGCGCCTGCGTGTCAAAGACCTTCGGCAGTACCTGACGTTGCGCAACATCCCCACCGACACCTGTCGTGAGAAGGAGGACCTGGTGGAGCTGGTGTTGTGCACGCTGGGGCCAAGGCCATCACGCATCGGGGAGGAAGCAGAGGAGGAGGAAGAGGAGGAGGTGGAGCTGGAGAGGGTGGAGGTGCGAGAAGAGGACGTGGTGGTGGTGCTGGGCTGCGGAGAGGAGGATAAGAAGGAGGTGAAGAAGAAGGAGAGAGAGGAGAGGAAGGAGCGAGAGGGACAGGAGGAAAGAGAGGACAAGGAGGCATGTGCAGAGGAGGTGGCAGCGGAGGAGGAGGTGGCGGAGGAGGTGGCTGAGGAGGTGAACAGAGAGGAGGAGGAGAGGCCAGAGATGCTCCTAACTCCCCCGCAGGGATCAGCCCCCCGGTCGGTCTCTGAGAACTCAGAGCTGTCAATCACAGCCTCACAAGACGACACACTCAGCTCCAGTGACAGCACAGGCAATAGCAGTCAGGTATGCACACACACACACACACACACACACACACACACACACACACACACACACGCACACACAAAGTCATCCATCATGTCAGGAGGACACATTAGCCCCAGTGACAGTTCAGGCACCAGTTGGCAGTTAAAGACACACACACACACACACACAAACACAGACCCTAATTATGCACACACAGACAGCTAGACAGACACACACACACACACACACAAACTCAGCGACATAAGACATCCTGCAATTTAACCATCAGGAAGTAGCCAAGCATTTTGGCACGTAAACCCTTATGTGGACAAATGCAGACTTCTAGAGCATTAAAGAGCCCTTAAATGTAGTCTACTAGAACCCTTAAGGCCTCTGCACACTCTGTACTGTGCACTCAATGTGCACACTCTTCTCTCAACACTCTGGCACATGTAGATTCCATTGTTTTCAACACAGCTCCATACATCACAACTGAACCCTTTCAGCACCACCTTTGTGATTGGGATGTGGTTCTATTTTTGTCAGTGTTGCTCAGTAAAATCCATTGTTTGCTGAAAGCTTGCTAGTTGAAAAAAAATCTGTGCTGCTGGGATATGTGGGCAAGAGACAGACAGTGTTGGTGCACTCAAGTCAGTGCCTATGTGTGGAGCATTTTAGTTTACAGATAGACTTCTAGAATGATTTTACAGATATATTAAAGATCTCCAAAACTAAAACATCATGGATAATAGCAAAATTCAGCAAAGTGCATCATATCCTGTGATGTGTATGTGTTTGTGTGTGTGTGTGCCGCAGGCAGAGGAAAAAGCCCATTTAGTTTTTAGTCCCCCGGGAAGAGGTAGAGGTAGTTTGCAGTCTTACCAACATAGCTGCCAGTCAGACTCACACTCAAACACACACACACACACACACACACACACACACACACACACGCACACAGTATTCCACCTTATCGTATTGGCCTGCCAGTCTATCCTGGCTTGATAAAGATTTGCCCTGACGAGAATGCTATCAGCAGGCATTAGAGAAATCTGCAGAGTCACAGGCATGACACACTTACTTACACACTTACTCTCTCTCTCTCTTTCTCTCTCTCTCTCTCTCACACACACACACACACACACATGTTTCAGATGACTCACATAAACATGCACTGATTCACACTTATGCTCACACAACATACATCATCAAGACAGAAAGAAAGAGAGAGAGAGAGAGAGTGTGAGTGATCCCTAGTGAAGCACTAAGCCTGTCCTGTTCTCACTCTTTTAAGCAGAGCTACACTGAGCTCATTACATAACTGCTGCCCTCTGTGCTCTTTGTGTGATTCCTGTGTGTGTGTGTGTGTGTGTGTGTGTGTGTGTGTGTGTGTGTGTGTGTGTGTGTGTGTCTGTGTGCATGTGTGTGTGTGTTTGTATGCTTGTGTGGTAATTCCCTCTTGCAGCCTGCAGGCCTTCCGGGCTCTGCTGTGTGAGAGTCAGGAGCACACACACATACACACACACACACACATACACACACACACACACACATACAGCTCTGCTACTGCCCAGGGGACCCATGAGCCAGCTTTTAGAGCATCAAATAAAACATTCAAATAATTTAATGACGTCCTCAAAGAGAACCACAACCTGCACATCACATGACCGGGGTTCAGGCCACTGCTGCCCAAGATAGGAGGTTTATAGAAGGTTTTTCCATATTTTCATAATCCATTTTCATATTTCTATATTGATGTATATTGCTTGACTACTGATGAAGCTATATGCTTGTAGGCTACACATAGCCACATAGCAAGTGTGTGTGTTTGGGTGTTTAAGAGTGCGCAGGATTGGACAAGATTGAATGTGCTGAGGTTGCAATTACTTGTTTAACTGTGTGTGTGTGCAGTGATCATGTGATGGGGTCAGTTCATCTTGGTTGGACAGACCCATGTATTATTTACAGCATGGCAGGCCGGAGAGCTCAGACCAGACGTGTGTGTGTGTGTGTGTGTGTGTGTGTGTGTGTGTGTGTGTGTGTGTGTATCTGCAGTCCACTCGGTCAGGCTGAGGTCTCTCTCTGTCAGACCCAAGACCATTTCTCATCACACACCACTCAGGAAGATGGCAGCTCCATTAGCTAATTACTTTCTGTATGGAGCAGGACAGACTTGTGTGTGTGTGTGTGTGTGTGTGTGTGTGTGTGGGTGGGGGGGGTGTGGGGGGGCTCAGAATAGTTTCTCATTACCGTGTCTCTTTTCAATCTTTTTCTCAGCGGGAAAGCCATCTCATACATACACACATGCCTTCCACACACACAAACACACACTCACCGTGACACACATACACACACACTCTATGGCACACACACACACACACACACACACTGCTGTTGGCTCATCCTTGCCCGCCCTGCAGTCTGTTTGCAGGTGAAGCATTAGGTTGTTGCTCTCGCCATCAAACAGAATAATTCATTGCTCACAGGCTCCTCTGAGAAAGACAAGGAGGAAATGAACAGCCCCCTGCAATATCCTCACACACACACACACACACACACACACACACACACACACACATCAGCCCCCAGTCGTCTGGGAACAGCTACCGTTTCAGCAAATGCTCTTGGACTTGTCTCTCAGTTCCACAGAATGTCACAGTAAATGCATTAAGTATCATCACTACAGTTGGTAAATGTTGCTGAGCTAGTTGTCTGGTATTTTCACTATTCACACACAGGTAGTCGCCTTCAGGTTTGAACCAGCACTGGTACTTATATTAGTACACGGTACCTTTTTTCAGTACTTTACCCCTCAGTAGTGGGTTGCTGATGACTTAAGCATTGTGTGGAGCAGTCTAGCAGCATTTTAGATTTTGTACCCTAGTGTTAGACAAGGCAGGATCGATTAGGTCATGACAAAAATAGTATTGAAAGGTGGGACCTCTTATGTGAACCAGTACTGGGTGAAATTGGTCAGAACCATTAGGTCAGTGCCCAGCCCTACCCATAATGCAGTCTAAGTAGCCAATAGCATTGCTGCTAACATAGCATGATTAATGGTTAGAAATGTACAGTCGCAAATATCTGTAGCAGACAGTGGAAATGTTGTGTTGCCAGAGTCTGACTTTCTTAAAGAGCCTGATTCAATCTACAGAGGCGGCGTGTCTGTAGTCTGCAGACTAGTCTCCACTTCAGAGGGCCAACAGACGTAACATTTTCATTCCATATTGAAGAAAGGGAGGTAGAGGCCATGACTTTGTTTACTCATTTACATACTTATTTGTTTGTTTGTTTATGTTTGTTTGCATCTTTTGTTGTTGTGATGGGCATTAAGTGGATCAAGGGAGGACAGACTGTCGGGAAGGGGTGGGTTGGGCGGGCTTGGAGAGGGAGACGGCTGGCTGCCTGTCAGACAGACTGAGCACATGAAGGACATTAGAGAGATTAGGAGGGGCCTGCTCATGCTGAAGGAACCAACATGAGACAACACATATACACATACACACACACCTACATACACACACACATAGCAGACACACAAATATGTAAACACACAAACACACACAGACACTCCTACACACACACACACACACATGCAGGCATCCACACACACATACACACACAAATACATCAAAATTAAAACCATGCATTTAAACAGTATGACCCTACACAAATACACACACACACACACACACTCAAAAAAATAGCCTTTACCCCAGTGTACACACTGAGTACAGGCAGGATTCCCAATCATAGTTCTCAGCAGTGAGCACTGGCACGGTGAAGATGACAATGATGAAGGTTAGATGGTGATGGTGGTGATAACGATGATGATGATGAACATAATGTTAGAATTTTGTGTAATTTTATGTGATCCCTTGCTCCCTGTTTCTAACTGTCAAATGAATAACTGTTTCTCTGCGTGTATTTAGAATTATCTGCTCAGCTAAGTCTGTACAGAATGTTCAGTCAACAACTGGTAGACTTGGTGGAGACCTTAGAAATAGCCTTGACCAAGTGATCATCTGTCGATACTCGTCAGAACACTGGCGTCAGTATGGATAGGAATGTGCCTGTTTAGGCTAGGTAATTTCGAGTGCTGCAAGTGTCCCTGAGTTTTGCACGTATATGGAGTTGTGCCAAGTTTAGGACTGGTCAAGTTAGGTTTTTACTGTTAGGATAGATTTATGATTAGACCTTGGAGTATATGTAGACTCATTTTCCGTGGACCGAGAGAGAAGGATCCAGACG
Source organism: Tenualosa ilisha (assembly GCA_015244755.2). NCBI lineage: Eukaryota > Metazoa > Chordata > Actinopteri > Clupeiformes > Clupeidae > Tenualosa > Tenualosa ilisha. The sequence goes on along the minus strand of PYXC01001974.1, from coordinate 4,023,242 downwards.
AGCTACGCTACAACATCTTCGTGTCCTGTCTCAACCTCGCGGAGAGACGGAAGAGTGACTTAGGCAGATAGTCTTTAGACTTCGCTTTGTTACTTCAACCTTTTATTTTTCTATCTAATCAACAGTTGTAATTCATTTAATTAATCTGTAATAATCATTGATCCTGATCCAACGTAACCGAGTCATCCAATCTTCTATTTCGCTGGAAGAGAACACAACGCAATTAAAGTGAACAGTAACTTCAGGTGTAAAGTTAAACTGGAAAACACCAAAAATCCAACAATAATGATGATTATCATGAAGGTGGTGATAATTAATCTCAGTGACGTAAATTAATCTCAGTGACGTAAATAATTCAGACATCTGACAAAGAAGAAGCACAAGAAGATGAAGAAGAAGAAGAAGAAGAAGAAGAAGAAGAAGAGGAGGAGGAGGAAGAGAAGGAGGAGGAGGAAGAGGAGGATGATAATGATGGTGTTTTGTCTTGTGTTAAACCCTCAGGACCAAGCAGATGCTGCCTCCCTCTCCATACTAAACCTGGACGACAGTAGCAGCATACAAGAGGTACAAATGCACACGCGCACACACACACACACACACACACACACACACACACACAGACTCACAGATGATTTTACCCACAATTCCTTGTGTGATCAGCCATCCGGCTCTGCGTTGCCTGCTCAGTCCTCTGAGTACATCCCGGGGGCCTTAACTTGATGAAACTCTCCTACACACATGA
>PYXC01001974.1:4005000-4020000 GCA_015244755.2 Tenualosa ilisha | reverse complement strand
AGGGCAGAATTCAGGATTATTTCATTTTAATTAACACTGTTTGATGTGGATTGCTTTGTGGTTCAATCTGTATTTATTCTTGATGAAGTAAAACTCATCTTCCTCCTTTCTTTCCATCTCTTCCCTTCCACTTCTCCCTGCTCTTGTTTATCCATTCTTTGTACCTCTCCCTTTCTTTTTCTCCCTTCTTTTTCTTTATTCTTTATCTTTTTCTTTATTCTCTTTATCCTCTCTCTCCCCATGTTATCCTCTCCTACCCTTCTTTGCCTTTCTCTCTTTTCTCACTCTCTCTCTATCTGTCTCTGTTCCACTCTTTCCTTCCCCTCTCCTCCCTGTCATTCTTCCTCCTCTTTTCTCTTGGTTTGTCCCTTTTCCGTCTCTTCTCTCTTCTCATTCTCTTCTTTGCCCTCTACTTTTCATGTACTTTTTTTATCTCTCTGTTTCATTCCTCTCATCCTTTATCTTTCTCTCTCATCCTTCACTCCACCTCCTCCTCCATCTCTCAACCTCACTCCCTCTCCCTGTATCTCTCTCTGCCCTACTCCTCACATTCCCCACTCTCTCTTTCCTTCTCTCTCTCTCTCTCTCTCTCTGCAGATGGTGTGGTGAGACCCCAGTTAAGTACGGCGGATGAGAACCTGTGTCGTATCTGCATGGATGCGTTCATAGACTGTGTGTTGCTGGAGTGTGGTCACATGGTCACCTGCACCAAGTGCGGAAAGCGGATGAACGAGTGTCCAATCTGCCGGCAGTATGTGGTTCGCGCTGTACACGTCTTCAAGTCCTAATGGCCCTTCAAACACACACACACACACACACACACACAAAGATACACAAAACCACACACACACACACACACACACACACACACACTTCCTCCTTGAGGACGAAGAGGCCTCTTCGGAAGTGCCCCTACTAGTTTACATGGGAGGAAAAAAAGATGAACTCAACAGTGCACAGAAGGTCTCAATGCAATTTAGCTGTTGGTTGGTTTGTTTGTTTGCCATCTCATCCAACATGCCATTGAGAATGAGCAACAATCAACATGCACATGCAGAATTTACAAGATGGTAAAGAGCGTAGACAGATGGGCAGCAGAGACAGACGGATGGACAGGAAGGCAGACATACAGACAGGGAGACTGGAATGCAGACAGTATTTTGGCTTACAGTATTTTGGCTAACTCTGTTTACATGACCACTAACTCGTCAGATGTTATGTGCAATAGCAGAGGTGTTTAGGAGGAAACTGAAATGTTACAAGTGTCCAGACGCTGGTCCTCTCCAGCGAGAGATCTGACAGACATCTCATGCGCCAGGTGATCTGACGTCCTCTTCTTATAGAACCAGTGAAGAACTGATGACTACACTTGATCCTGTAGGTGCCAAATTAGAAAAACAGTGTATACGAACCTTGTGTTCCTGTCCTCTACATCAGTGTGTGTGTGTATGTGTGTGTCTGTGAGTGTGTGTGTTAGTGTGTTACGATACTATATGTAGGTGACTGTAGAGCATAGTATATGGGAACCACATGACTGTAGGCCACAGTCAGCCAGTCAAGGAGGGAACCACTCGTGGAAAGACTCAGCATGGGGCAGCAGGCAGGCAGATAGCTGTGAACACACTGGAGACAGAGATTGGTGAGCAAAATCTAGCACTAGCACAGTCGAAGCATGGATCAGAGCGTGAGGGGGCAGTTGGCTGTGACCAGGGAAACTAGTGTCTCTAAAACATGTATCTAAACTTAGCTGAACGCTGACCACATCTAAGACTGTTTGGTTTCTCTCCAGCAGTGCACAAATAGTGCAGCCCACTGCCCTCTGCCTCTCTGTCTCTCTCTCACTCTCTCATTCTCACTCTTTTTCACTCTGCAAACCATGCAGAGATGCAGAACTATGACCATGCAGCCACGATCCCTCTGCGTCCATGCAGCAGTGCAGCTCTGTCTAGTCATGCAGATGCAGCCCTCTGCACACCATGTAGTTGCAGCATTCTGCGTCTTTGTGGTGATACTGCACTTGACATCCATGCAGTAGTAATGCAGTTCTGTCTCCGTGCAATGTAGCATATAACATGCATTTGGCATTGCAATTCTCTGTCTACATGCACTGATGTTCTACTTGACATGTTTGCAGAATTGCAAATCTGTCTTCATGCAGTGATGCTACATTTGAGATGCATGCAGCGTTGCAACTCTCTGTTTCCATGCACTGAAGTTCCACTTGAGATGCATGCAGCATTGCAGCTCATACTGTCTTCATGTAGGGATGCTGCACTTGATATCAATGCTGCAATGCAGCTTTCTCTGCGGTTCTCTCCAACACACAAACAGACACACACACACACATACGCGCGCGCCACTCAACCAACTACCACCTCCACTTCAGAGTCATTTGCACATTCTGCTGATTTCTATAGGATGTTACTCTGCACTGGTCTGCAACCATAGACACACTCGCCACTCACTGTGGCTGGGAACTGGCTAATAGGCCAATCCCATAGTTTACATATCAGAACTCTTTCATTTCAGCATATCTTTAAAGACAAACATGATAACGTCAATTCAGTTCTCAATTTATTTGTGTTATGATCTGTAAGCAATATCATGTCATACAGAGTTCCTGTTCAACATGTTGTTCCAAGTTGTATGTGAGTGTCTAAGTCCTCAGAAACCAAACAGGAAAAGAAACATATCTAGCCGGTGCTACTTGGATGTGAAGTAATGAAGTTGTTTACCCTGTGTTTAAGCAGTTCTACTACCAGGTTACACCAACACTGTACTTTGATTTGACTGTGAGTGTGACTTTTTTATATTTTTCATAAGTTTCCAGTTTGTGAAAAGATTAATTCTCTTCACACTATCAAATATACCGTTCACTGAGAGAGATAAGATATTTATTTCAGAGTATATGAAGTGAGTGGTATGATATAGACTTATCTAGTTTTCAACAGTGTTATTAATGTAAAAATATTTAATATTGCTGTTAAGAGGACAGCTTTTGAAGTACTGATGAATTATTATTTAAATAGAATGTTTTACTGTCTGTTCTGTCTGCAGACCACTTGTTGTTTTTAAATGAGTCGATATTTCACTCCGATAACTTGGGCTGGTCAAGGGGTGGGAGGTGGGGGGAGGGGAGGTGTGCGGCAGGCAGTCTGTCGGGTAGCGATACCTTGTCAGATCCCACTAATGAGGGAAGGAGTTCATACAAGGCCTACAGTCTCCCACTCTAACCAGCCAGCAATGCATTCTGGGTTGAAAGCCTATTCATAATCACATCTCATTGGTTATTGGTGGCGCTTTCAGCCTAGAATGCATTGCTTGCTAGATAAAGTTGAATGCACCTAAAGGCCCTAATTGAAACCACTTGAAACCACAACAACTGCAGACACACAGTTGTTCCTATTTTCTGTGTGCAGAATTGTACTGAAAAAAATGAAATCTAAGTAATCAAACATGAAAAGCAGAGTGCAACACATTCATGTTGGAGTATGTGTGGAAGGCTTATATGGTGCTTACACCCTGTCCAGAAGATGCCCAACATCCTCAGTCAACAGTCAACAACAGTCAGCAGTTGTTAGTTGCAGTCTTTACAGTGTTCAGAAAACCAACCTCCAGCACCACACTACTGACCATTGACTGATAAGAATGACTTCTCAGTGTCATTCAGACTGCACATTGACCCAGTTGTTGGTGTTTGTGGTGGTCAATGGGCTCAGTGTGCTATGCAGAGCCCTTTAGTAACCACTGAATCCCATTGTCCCTAAGCCACTAAGTTCTGCACCCTTAAAGACTTATCTAACACTAATTGCCTTTATGATTGGCTGATTCATGGCAGTTAAGGCTTTGAGGGACTAGGGCATAGGGTTACGGAGGACATTGGGAATCAGTTGGCTTGTCTGGACTCCCTCCCTCTCTCTTGGCCTGCTCAGTCCGGGTCCAACATGAAGACACGTAGCGCAATGGGTGCACTAAGGCGAAGCCGTCAACGACACTGTGCTTACATGTGTGTTTTTAATGCTGCTATTTTTAAACTGATGATGTCACATGTAGGCCACTATGATAGAAGGGCAGACTCCTAGGGACACTGGTCACGTGCTCTACAAGGGACAGATGTAGTTCCATAAACAAACAAACAAAAAAATACAAAGTGATAAACAACAACAACCAAGTGTTCAGCGAGCTCTAGTCTTCGTATTTTGGGAATGTTAAACTTTTTATTTTGTTAATTAAAAGATGATGATTTATTAAATTTAATAAAACATGGTATCTTGAATTATCACCTAGCTCTGCCTGTCTTTTGTCCATATCCGAGGTTGATCATGAGGCGGAGGGGTTGGACTTGCTTTTAATCAGCCCACTCAAACCCTTTAGTGTCTACGATGGACATTTATCGGAGGTAGTGCTCAATCACACAGTTCTCAGCTCTTTTAGCATTGACTGGAACAGAAAGTCAGCTTATTAACCTGATTCAACAAAACCAAACACACACACAAGCACGCGCACACACACACACACACACACACATCCCATATACACAGTCAGGAAATACAATATTTTCCAGTAACATGTAGTCTTATCCTGTGGTGAAGAGCAGGAAAACTGATGAAACCTTGCACTGTGACCAGCCATAGCTCCACTGGAATAATGTAGACCTGAGCAGGATGAGTGATGCACCTGTGTTTGTACTTCCATAGACCCCTTAACAGTAAAAAGTAGCCCAAGTAATGCTTAAACCAATAACATAGAGAAGAGGCTCCAGTGTAACAGGGCTTCAGTCAGTGGTAACGTGTAATGATTCTCACATTACTCACTTCAGAAGGGCCTCCATATTTGGTAAAGTTTGACACGCAGCTCTGATAGGTTGTTCTTCCCAAAGTGGTCACAAGAGGGCATAGTGCACAAACTCACAGTATGGGCTGAGGAACTGATCACAAGCTTGATAAAAAAGAAGGTAATCTGAGAAAGTTCTGCAAACCACACAAACGAAAACACACACGAACAGACACTTCCATAGTACTGTTCCATCTACACTCAGTGACCTCAGTGAATAACGGGACTAGAGCTGAGTTCTACTGAGGGAGAGGTCATTGGGATGGCTCAAGGGATGGGCTTAGACCAACTTTCAAGCTGATCTGAGGAAATCCTGGGAGATGTATTGCAGACACTTCCAGTCTTCAGTCTTGACACCCAATGTAAATGGAATAAAAAATATTTTTGAACCTAAACTCACAAAACCCCTCAAATGTTGCTTTAATATAACCCTCTTCTACACACACACACACGCACACACAACACATACACACTCTTTTACCCACTCTTTTTTTGTGTTGTTTTGTTACTAGAACAAGCTCATCAATCCTCCACAGAGAACACTTCCCCATGAGTAGTGGGGGAATTTCCTCATACAACCTTTGCCTTTGCATGTGATTTTAATGTCACATCTTTCTTGTATGACAAAAAAAACTTTAAACGTTTGATGTCTGTGTTGGACATGCAAAGACTACTGCAAAGAGATCACCCACACCACAACTTCTCTGTGGTGGGGGGGGGGGGGGGGTGTCAAATTACATTCTGTCTTGTCACCAATTTTCATAAGGCCACATAATGCAAAACGCATGTGAGGTGAAAACCTCTCCATAGATGCATGACCAGCAAATGAAGAGATGACAGTGTTCATGTACTCGGCCATGGGATATCTGGGAACTGGATAAACTATTAGGAAAAACATAACCAAACTGTTTCAGCTACTAGATGGGGTGCTTGACAGGGGAGTTTGAGAAGGCTACTTATGAGCTGGTGCTCATTGCTAGTGTTGTTGGTCTTATATTATATATAACACCAATACATGTATATTCTGCTCCATCAGGCTAATCCAGAATCACTGACAGCACTTTTAAAAGACGCTACAGTAATCAAGAGTTTCTGTCTGTTTCTGTCGATTTCCATTGGAAAAACACTTTCAACAAGCTTAAGAAAAAATAACTATTTATTTATGTCAAACAGTGCAAATCGTTTCTTTTCTTCTGTTTTGAGATATAAACCCAGTCAAACAGAATAACACAGTCATATGGAGTACCCTCTCCCATGACTCCATAGTTTAAGGAGATGCTGCATAAATTAAATTATATTAGAGGCTTTCCTACATAAGAAAGTAGATTTGCAGTGTTACTCAGACCAAGGTAAACACAACTGTGACACTGATGGAACGTAACCACTGGAAAAACTGAGTGCCTTTTACGTTACATACAAATAAAATAACTTCTTGTACAAAAATAAACCTGCATAAAACTTGAGGTCTGCATTGCTTTGAAAACAAAAACAAAAACAACAACAACAACAACAAAAAATCTCAAGAGAAGAAGTGGCAAACATAAAAAACAAGGACCCAAAAGTGTCCATCACAAGCGAAGCTCGACTGCTCAGCAGTACACTTTAACAGAAAACACACCATTAAAAAAACACTCAAAAAAAGATTTATGTGCTTTGAAAAGAAAGATTTTGGCATGAGCAGCAAAATGGCATGAGCGGGAGTGTGTGTGGGTGTGTGTGGGTGTGTGCGCGCGTGGGTGTTTTAGTATGTGTGAGTGTGCATGTGGGTGTTTGTGTGTGAGCGCACGCATGGGTGTTTGTGTGTGTGTGTGTGTGTGTGTGTGTGTGTGTGTGCATGGGTGTTTGTGTATGTGTATGTGTGTGTGTGTGTGTATACAGAGGGAGAGAACAGGTGTATATGTACAGGTATACAAAAGGTATGTGTACAAATGTTTACAGTGTAGTACAGGACAATAGCCTTTCTGCAATCCCACTGGCCAAACCTTTGTACACTGTCCTCTGTGGTGTGTGACCATGGACCGTTAAGGTAAAGATGGGACACAAGTTTGTTTGTGTGTGTGTGTGTGTGTGTGTGTGTGTGTGTGTGTGTGTGTGTGTGTGTGTGTGTGTGTGTGTGTGTGGTCACTCCAAGCCAAGCTGGTCCTGTGCAGTGTGGATAAAGTATGCATTCCCCACTGGAGTGTGAGCACAGGCTCCTTAGGCAGCATTTCCATGATTCCATGACTGGTCTGTGTTCCCTTGGTGATGCTGCTGGTCGGCATTCCAACGCAAAAGTCATTGGTCAGTATTCCTAAGCTGAGCTCGCTACTCATTGGTCAGTGTATCCGAGAGAGAGTTAGCATTCCCTGGATGATCTCCATGACCTGCGTTGCCTAGGTGATGCTGCTGATCATTGCTGACGTTATGACATCCCTGGTCACTGTTACCTAGGTGACACTGCTGGTCAGCACTGCCTAGTTAAGGTCCCCGATCAGCGTTGCCTGGATGCGGTGTTACCTAGGTGAGCTTGCGCAATAGTTTCTCCTCCTGAAGGCTGAACTGCACGCTGACGGACATCTCTGCGATGAACTGCTCACAGCCCTCCTTGGTGACCTGCTTGCAGTAGCGCAGGTCTATGTGGCAAATGCTTCCACAGCGCTTGAAGTAGGCCAGCGACTGGTCCGTGACGCGGTTACACACTGTGGAGGAAAGGAAGAGAGAGAACATTTTTCTCCTGGGTTTGAAAGGGAGTTGACAGACGACAGGTTGCCTTTCTCTAAGTGCTGTACACTATTACAGGGGTTTTTCCCCGACTGATCCAAAGACCACCTTTCCGATACGTTTTCTGAAGTTTCCAAGAAAGAAGCTTTTACTAAAATATACAATGATTACCAAAGTAAGGCTGTTCATTCAATGCAGGATCAAGGACCTCTAGTTGTGTGATTAAGGTGTTCTTACCCTTCCCTACAGGTTGATCTCAGTAAGGGAGTCCGAAGTCTATTTTATGCTAGTGTATGTTTATGCTTGTCTGTATACATGAGCTTGAAGTAAAGGGACAGATAAATGGACAAAATCAACACAAAGAACGGACAGAGGCTCTGTCCATGCCCTGTTTTTGTCCTTAAATGAGAATAAATAGGGCTTAAAGGACAAGACCCTAACATTTCAACCCATAGCCCTGTTGTACGAGGTCACCGAGCGCTGTTGAGAGGAAAAAGAATGAGAAAATGTGGTACAACGTGGCCTGAACAGTGAACTAGCGGCTAATGGGGCACAGAAATTTTATTACAGAAGTTTTATTTTCCTGCGCCATGTTTAGTTAGCGTTAGCTGCTTGTTCGCTATTCAGTCTACGCTAAACCAAACACTCATTCTTTTTCCTAACAACAGCACTTGTGCACACATACATACACACACACACACACTAACACACACACACAAGTGATGTTCAGGCGCAGTGACAGGCGCAGTGACACACACACACACACACACACAAACAGCTATGGGTTGAAATACTCTGGATTACTGCTTTAAGTTCTGATCACCCTACCTGACATTAGTATGAAATTAGTAAAGAAGTGTATAGTCTTATTATTTTGCCTGAGTCTCAGGTTTTATTGGTCCTCCTGAGAAGGTTATCTCAGTAGGTGTCTATAGTGGTATAACTCCATGTGGCAGTAATGGAGTGTGAGGTGTTACGGCCCTACCTGAGAGGTTGATCTCGGTGAGCGAGTCTCGCGTGCTGGTGCCCACGGCCGTCAGCATGTTGATGGACTGGTCAGTGATGTGATTGCAGTAGCTGAGGTCCAGGCGGGAGAGCAGCGGCAGGTGGGCGATGAGCAGGCGCAGGGACGAGTCTGTGATGTCCAGACCTGCCAGACGCAGGTCCACTACATTACGCAGCTTACTGCGACTCTCCTGCTGACCTGGGAGAAAGAGAGAGAAAGCGAGGGAGAGAAAGAAAGAAAGAGAGAGAGAGTCAGTGAGAGAAAGAGAGAGAGAGAGAGAGAAAGAGATGGATGAGTGGAGGAGAGGGGGAGAGAAAGACAGAAAGAGAGAGAGACATAGAGACAGAGAAGGTGAGAGAGATGAGAGATACTCTTTATTTGGTCCACTGTAAGTGTGTGATTGTGAGTGTGTCTTGGGGGGTGCTTTGTGTGTGTGTGTGTGTTGTATGGGGGGTCACTCTCTACCTGGTCTGTTATCAGTGGGGGCTGACAGCAGGTCCTCCATCTGGGCGTCCCTGAGGCCCTCGACCCACTGCAGGTGGAGGGAGTGCAGGAGAGGACAGCTGGCTGTGCACAGGGCCGACACTGCAGCCCACGAGCAGCCCGCTAGCTGCAGAGACCGCAGACCTACAAGAGACATACACACACACATGCCGTCAACAAACACACACACACAGACAATATCACACATACACACATAGACACACACACAGACAATATCACACTTACACAACACACATAGACACAGCCAGGGCAAACACTACAGCCCACATACAGCCCTCTAACTGCAGAGACCGCAGACCTACAAGAGACACACACACACACACATACCGTCAACAAACACACACACAGACATACACACAGACAATATCACACATACACACATAGACACACACACAGACAATATAACACTCACACACACACATAGACACAGCCAGGGCAAACACTACATTAACTTCATAGGCCTACAAAACACACATACACACGCGCACGCACACACTAAGACACAGACAGACATAAACACAGACAGACACACACGCATCACTCAGAGGATAGACACTGCAGCCCATGAGCCAGCAAACTTACACAGGGTTACAATTTAGCGACCTGACCAACGTTCATAGCACAGCACTGTAACTTGTGACCTGTTATACTGGTCTGTTATACTGTATTTAGGAGAAACTATGGTTTACTGTCAAGTGTAAAGGCCACTCAACTTCATTTCATGGCCTTCTTACCACTTCTGCCGTGCATTAATATCTGATATACACATGCCACATCGTTCATCATCCCTTACATAACACACACACACACACACACACACACACACACACACACACACAGTCAGAAGGCAGACACTGTTGCTCAGAAGGCAGCCCACTAACAACTGCAGGCCTGAATAACACACTGAGTGCAGCAGCGCACAGCTGGTCATGTATAAGGCAGGACATACGCTATACCACACTTCCACACACACACACACACACACACCACCAATAAAATTTTAAGACCTGCAGGGGGTGATAAATTACTCTAAAAGCAGTGACGGCACATCATCCACTACTCACTCAGACTCTCAGACTGATGACGGATGTTACTAATGTGCGGGGAAAAGAAAAAAAAAAAAAAAAAAAAAAAAAAAAAACTTGCCTCTTAGGACAAATGCTCATGTACTCAACCTGCTTGAAGGAGCACTCTCTTCTACACTAACACACATTCATTCTCTGATGCAGCTCATTCACTCTCTAATGAGTTAATGGCTGAGCACAAAGTCTCAGCTTTGTTGCCATGCAACAGTTTGTGGCAGCTTTAAAACATACAAAATGACGTGTAAACAAATAACCATTAGCTAATACCGTAGACGAACGATGAGCTCTGTTTGTGCGGTACTTGTACAGTGTTCTCTAAGTGACACTGGTGCATCATATTTCGAATCACCACTTGGACGCTAATGCATTGCGCGTCATCAGAGACATTTAATAGAGGGAGGACTTTGTCATGAGTTTCTCTGAACAATTTGTACAAACATCACCACTTTGTGTGCGGGTTGCCTGGAGTGCAAAAGTCTACGACTTGCTCCACAGCAAGAAAGCTGCTGCCTCAAAAACAAATATTTACATTGCTTAACAAGTCAGTGCCATCGATATAGCAAGTTCCTGCGCCATTGTTAACACACATTAATGCTTAATGCTGAGCAAAACTGATTGGAAGTCGATGTTGAACCAGTAGTTTTGAGAGTAACCCACTGGGGTATACATGTAGTCAAGTCCTCTTTTGTGCTCTGGGAACTTGTGGGTCTGCCAGTGGCAGGGGCACCATGACCCCAACGGGTGATCCAAATGGAGGCAACAGTACCAGTGCCACATTTGGGTCTAGTGCCGTTGGGGACGCAGGTTCGAATCTCACCCCGTGCCTCTCTCTCACTCGCTGCCTGTCACTCTTCACTGTTTTATCCCCTCCATCCCCTCATATACCAAATCCCAATGGGCCTCATTCACCAAGCGTCCTTAGGAAGAAATCTGTTATTAAACCCTACTTGTGCAGTTTTCGTGAAGATTGGTATTTACCAATAATTTCTTATCTATATGCATTCACTGGTGAAAAACTTACACATCTACACAAATCTTACACACGCTCAAGAGCACTTGAGCCTAATTTGGAATACTATTATAATAAAAAACATTTATTTAGTAAACAACTGGTTGATCAATGTAATGTACTCTACAGCTCGGCTAAACTGGGCAAAACCCCAAACTGTGGCTGCTTGGACAAAACTGTGGCTGCTTAGTGGTTGAGCTGTTAAGCTGACCTTAGAGGCCAGTCATGTATGTCTGTCATTTTCTTTCACAATTTTTCCTATTTTATTCTCCTACTTATTTATTCTCCTCATTGGTGTCTCTCCTCTTTCATTGTTACTTTCAGCTATTGTGGTGTTCAGCTGTTTGGCCTGGTTATGACTTCTGTTTGTTAATGTGATGGCGGTCATGTTAGTGTGTTTTGTTCTGTTTTTCTATTTTGTTTACCTCCAAAACACAATAAAAAAGTATTTTTGCATTTTCATCAGTTCTTCAGTTGTAGAACTACTTCTACTATTTCCTGCTATTTACAGTACATTATTTACAGATTTATTTATTTATTGTGAGAGACTAGGAACTGGCAAACTGAATTGCCCATTTCGGGGCAAATAAAGTTTTCTGATTCTGTTTTCCGAGAACAATATTTTTAATGGGAGCTTAAGAACAAAGTAAAGATAATTCCTAGGAAGATATTGGTGAAGGCTACTCTTCCCCAAACAGAACATGAGACATTCCTGCAAGGCCATTAGAAGTCTGTGAGAGTCTGACTACGCTATGCAGATGTGTGTATGGTGTGAGTGTAAGTCGGTATGGTATGTGCAGTAGGTGAGTGCAAATGTGTGAGGGTCTGTGTTTGTGTGTGTGAGAGTGTATAAGTGAGCAGGCAACTGTGTGTGTGAGAGTGCATGTGTATGTGTATGTGTATGTGTGTGTGTGTGTGTGTGTGTGTGTTTATACACAAGCAAGCAAGCATGTCTTTGTGTGCTTGTGTGTGTGTGTGTGTGTGTGTGTGTGTGTGTGTGTGTGTGTGTGTGTGTGTGTGTGTGTGTGTGTGTGTGTGTCCTACCAGGCAGTCTGTTGATGAGCCAGCTGAGCTGCTTCCTGGAGATGTTGGTCCAGCTGAGGTCGAGGGAGACGGGCTGCCTTCGGATGATCCCGCTCAGCATCAGAGGCGTGATGGACTTACAGCGGCTCAGCTCGATCCGCGTCCACAGCCGCTTATCACAGCACCTGCAGGACGGACAGACAGAGACACACACACACACACACACACACACACACACACACACACCGGGAAAAACACACAAATGTAACCACATTTACAGTTAAAAAAGCCTGTGTAACACTTGCTTATGAAACAGACAAGCTTTCCTGTCCATCTTCCATGAGCCATGTTTGAGGTATACCGAAGGACATTTTCCCCCCACCTTTCCTGGAAATTGGAGTGGTCACAAGTTCTTACAAGTGCAGGACGAACCTCTACAATAACAGCATGTTCAAGCTGCCTCAAGAGAACAGTCTCTCTCTCCCTCACTTACACCCACACACACACAAATGCTCACGTAATCAGAGCCTCCAACACCTGCTTGATAAAACAGTGTTGTGTCTGAGGTCTCCCTGCTACCTTGTATAGACGCTGTAAAGTGATCCTGCTCTAGATGTAATTAGTGCTTTAATCTTTTATTGCCTCTTTTTAATCTTTTAGTGCCTCTATTTTAATCTGCCTGAGGTTGAGGTTGTGCAGATGGAAGCTCACCATCGGTTCCAGGTCTTGCAGACGCGCATGCACACACACAGGTCGTGGTGCGTTAGGTGTGTGAAGATAGCCATCCAGATCTCTCGGCGCATGACGTGCTGCCTGCCATTGGCGAGGAGCAGGGAGTCGGGCGGGGGGCTGATGGGCGGGGGTCGGATGACGTGGCGTTCCTGGGGGGAGATGGCGGCGGGGGAGGGGGGCGAGTGGGTCAGGTGGGGGCGCTGTGGAGCTGGCGATGGGGGTGGGGGGCTGCGGCTCCAGCCCAGCGGTGACAGGGGTGGACTACGGGGGTTGCTGCCGCCGCTTCCGCCGTTCCGCTCATGTGCCGAGCACAGCCAGTCGGCCAGGTCATTGCCGTTCCCGCCGCCGCGGCGATGCCCGTTACTCAGGCACTTCCTCTCCCCGTTCAACCTGCTGATCCTCCCCAAACGCCTGTCTTCTCCATCATCCGCCTCCTCCTCTTCACTCTCTGCGGGCTCCAATTTGATTGGTCGCCGACTGTTTTGTCCAGTCAGGGGCTCTTCTTTCGTCTGCACTTCCTGTTTCGGCTCCCGCTTAGCCGCCTTCAGCTGCCGAGGCTTTTGATTGGACCTTGGCTTGCTCTTGTCAGCGGCTGATTCGCTGCCGCTGGGCCCCGCCTGCGGAGAACTGCACTTTGATTGGTCGCTCTCCTGCTTTGTCTTCCTCGGAAGCAGTTTAGGCGGGACCTTTCTCCTCTCTGAACTCTTCTTATCTTCCTCCTCTTCATCTTCCTCCTCCCTTTCATCATCTCCGTCCTCCTCTTCCTCTAACCTTCCTCGATGTCCGTCCCGTTCTTCTGTCCTCCCATACTCATCCTCTGCCTCCTCTTTCTCCACTTTGATGGAGGACAAAAGCTTGCTGGACTGTTGGTTCTCTGATTTGACAGACTTTTTCTGTAACACAACACCAACACAAGCAGAAATGATTAAAACTACTACCTCATCCACAGGCCTTCTTAACTAACTAATAAGCTCCATAAGCCTAGGTGGAATATGTCTAACACATTATTGAAACTAGCAGTAAAGAGTTTTGGTCTAGAGTTTCTAGAACAAGCAATGCAGATATATCACAAGCTTTTAGGCTTCCTTGCAGTCAGGAAACTTCTGTGTGCCCAAAATGACTAATGACTATGGCAATGATACACTGTGAATGCTCAGTTTGGCTTTCATTTTTTGTGTTGTGGGGTTAATTTAACAGGATTATATTTCATGAAAATTTAACCGACAATTATATGAGTTCTAATTATCTACAAAAGCACACTACAAAAATGTGGTCTCTTCAGTTTAAATCAACACAATTTAGTCACGTTCTTTTGCTTTTAAATACCGGCTTCAAAGCCATTCTGAAACCACAACTCATTTACAGTGCATGACAATAAGAGCAACTGGGCCTCTCGCATTGCGAAATCAAACTCAAACTTGGATTTCCAGTGGTTTTATGATGACGGTAAACTGGGCCACTTTTTCTCCAGAAAATTAACTGTTGCTCAATGGCAATAACTGTTGCTCAATGAGAATAACTGTTGCTTATTGGGAATGCTACAGACCAACAATTACTCAGGAACACTGCCCACAACACAGTTTAAGAACTTCTCTTGTTCTCTTGTCAGCTTTGGACAAACTGGGGAGTCCTAAATAAGTACACTACATGGGTACCCTGTACGTTGAGGAGGGGGAAATTCATGCATTATGTTACTTTAAGCTGCTATGTGGTGTTTAAGGAATCTTAAGCTTGGCATCCATTGCATTGTACTTGCTACACATGGTAGAACATGACATTATAGGAAGGCTAGTTATGTGCTAGTTGATTTGCATGCTACCTTCAAAGGCTATCTGGAAAGCATGGCACTTAGGTGTCATTGTGTCAATATGGTTGTTTACATTTTATGACTGTTTGTCATTTCTGAATGTTTTAACCCAAAATACTGCAAATACTTTCTTCAAAGTCATGTGTGTTCACAGTTTGGTGCACCTTCTTCCTGGCGCTGGGCTCTGCATCCGTGTCGAAGAGCTTCCTCTTCTTCCTCAGCGGGTTCTCCTCCAGTTTGGGCCGTGGCTGGGCCTCGGGGTGTGGCGGCTGCACGCGTTTCCTCGGAGGCTCTTCCCCCC
>PYXC01001974.1:3882500-4000000 GCA_015244755.2 Tenualosa ilisha | reverse complement strand
TGCTACTTTTAGAGAGGGTTTCGGTTCTGATCTGACCCACTGACTGCACTGATTCTGGCCCTAAACTCAGTTTTCCCCTCTTCATGTTCATTTCAGCTTAGTGAATTACATTAGTTCACCTTCTGATATGCTCGTATGCTCACTCATTTCACAATATGTAATAAAGTATGATACAGCATGTGTGTATATATGAGTGTTTGTGTGTTTGTGTGTGTGTGTGAGTGTTTAGTGTCTATATTGTGTATGTGTCATGAGAATCTGTGCATCATAACAGTGCCTCACACTACAAGAACAACAACAACAACAAAAACAGCAGAACCACTTCGTACATCTCATATAGGGCATCTTTCTCTCACACACATACACATACACACACACACACACACACACACACACACACACACACACACACACACACGCACACACACTTGAACAGGAGCATTAAACCAATGGGGGAAGTTTTTGAGCATTGTTGCCAGGCAATAACAAAGTGACGTTGATATGAGTGGGCGAGTGGTGTTCCAACAAAACTGGTCAGTTACACTGACACGCTGATTTATCTCGATAGATTTGTTACACTGACACGCTGATTTATCTCGATAGATTTGTTACACTGACACGCTGATTTATCAGATAGATTTGTTACACTGACACGCTGATTTATCTCGATAGATTTGTTACACTGACACCTGATTTATCAGATAATTTTACATGACAGCTGATTTATCTCGATATTTTTACACTGACACCTATTATCAGATAGATTTGTTACACTGACACGCTGATTTATGGAGATAGATTCGCAAACAGAGATTTTTTTACCCCTTTTTTTTTTTATTGCGTTTCGGAATCCACAGAATCCAGCGTTTTGAAAAATCGGAAGGCCTTGGAAGGGTCTTTTAAAAAAAACTCTGTTTATGTGTAAATGAAAGGCCTAAACAGATTGAAAAAAGAAGTGTAAACATGGCCTAAGTCTGCGGGGAGGCACTGATGCCCTACTGTAGGCCTTTTGTGCGGTGCCATGCCGTGCTGTTCTGTGTTATATTACGCTGTTATGTATTGTGCTATGGTTATGGGTTGTGCTATATTGTGCTGTGCTGTCCTGTGCTGTGCTGTGTTGTAGAGTGCAGTGCTGATATGTGCCATGTTGTGCTATGCTGTATTGTACTGTGCTGTGTTGTACTACATCTAATATTATATATCTATATCTATATTGTGACGTTCTGTCTCATATTTTGCTGTGCTGCGCTGTGCTGTCTGAAGGTATCACCCAATGGCAGCTAAGAGTGGAAGCAGACAGGATTAAAGCCAGATGAAGGGCACTCATAAGCTGTCGGGAGCAGACAGGGAGGGGCACTCAGATTAGGCCTCACCAACACACAGGCCTGTGCTGGATGGAGGGGGGGACTTCCTGACCTATAAATATACCATGCTCTCTGACACAATGCAAGTGTATACCCTATAACACACACACACACACACAAACTAACATCAACACACATCAACACTGTCACACATGTGCACACACACACACACACATATATGTACGCGTGTCTAGCAAGGTGATTTCAGGGCTTCGTGTTTTTATACCTAATACACACACACACACAAACCTTAGTAGCGGTGAGCTGTGATGGTGCACTCAACCCATTCACTGCATCTCTTATCTAATCACAATGTGATTTCAGTAGTCCTGTGTTCCTTGGCAAGGGACAATACTTAACCTGCAGGACCAAGTCTACCGATACATACAAACTTCACTGCAAGAAACACACACACATACACACACACACACACACACACACACACACACACACACACACACACACACACACACACACACACACACACACACACACACACACACACAAAACTACACACACAAAGTCCTGTTCCAGCAAGTCTCTTAAGAGAGTTTCCTGTTTTGGGTTGCGGGGGTAAAATTAGAGCAAGTGTCAGAGAAGGTGTGTCGTTAGAAATCTATGGCTTCCACAGAACAGAGGACTTCTTTTTTCTGTCGAGTCATGAGCAGGGCTGAAAACCTGGCCGACTTCTACTCGTTTATCAGGGCCTGACAGTGGACTTGGCTTCTGGACCTATGGTGGTGTGTGTGTGTTTGTGTGTGTGTGTGTGTGTGTGTGTGTGCATGTGCATGTGTGTGTTGGGGGGGACAGCATTCTTTCAGACCAAAGGAAGAAGGGGAGGAGGAGGACTGAGCCGTCCACTTAAGTCTGAGAGTTCAAAAGGTGAGCATGTTTCTCAAACTCAAATACCCCATCAGAGCACACTGGAGCCATAGAGGGCAAGCAGGAGAGAGAGAGAGAGAGAGAAAGAGAAAGAGAGAGAGAGAGAGAGAGAGAGAGAGAGAGAGAGAGAGAGAGAGAGAGAGAGAGAGAGACAGACAGAGAGGGAGGGAGGGAGTTTGTGACAGAACATGGACAGAGAGGGGGGGGAAGATATAGAGATAGGGTGAGAAAGAGAAGGGGGAGGTACCATGAGCGAGTGGGAAGAGGAAGAGGAGGAAGAGATAGAGAGAAAGAAAGTGGTGGGAGAGAGAAAGGGAGGAAATGTGAGACAGAGGGAGTGTGAGAGAGATGAGAAAGAGAACACGTTTAAAGAACAGAAGAAGGGGGTATGAGAGGGGAGAGATAGAGAAAGAAGTGGGAGTGAGAGAGAGAGAAAGAGGCAGAGATGGAGAGATAGGGAGAAAAAGTGAGGTGAGAGAGAGAGAGAGAAGGGGGGGCTGCCCACTGCCCTACAATGGGCCTCTTGTAGAAAGCAGACAGGAAGGGTTAAAAATACTCTCTAATGGAGGAAGTTGAAGAGGCTCAGTGCCTCCTCTGAAACACCCCTGAAACTGTTCTTAACCTAATTCCTAAAAATGTAGACTTTCATTTTATTAACGTCACCTTATGACTTCTTGGTAGAAGTCATACTTGGTACTACTTGGTAGTAGAGATGATAGCAATGTTCCAGTCAGGTGATAAAGGCTCCCTTGTCTCATAAGGAGTGATCAGGTAATACTAACTGAACATTTCCGCATTGCGCTGTTACACTGACTTCACAATAAGTATGGGAGGACAGTCTATACTATCCACTAAAGAGGAAATTCATTTTTGTCCCTACAGACTCCGCAACACATTCACATAAGACCTCCTAACACACTGAGGGTTCATACACCATTAGCTGATAGACACATGGGATGGATGTGGACCATGCAGGTCAACATCACAATCAATCAATCACTCAATCAATCCATCAATAGTACTTTAGCTGGGCTGGGGAAGACAGTATAAAAAGAAAGCAACGCTAGCAAAAATGGATATCAGAAAGCTAACAGCACAGATTATTAAAATAAACAAGCCATTTGTTTAGTGAAATGATGGAGGATGAAATGAAAGTTTCTTAAAGCTACTATGTGGCAGTCATTGTTATTTTTAATGCACTGTATTTAGTCCAGAGGCCACATGTGGCAGAACATGACAGAACATGAGTTAGCCTAGTGCTAGTTAATTTCCAAGCTAACTTGGGTATCTTAACAACACAGTGCTTATTTAACATTATGTTAAGCCAGTTGTTTCTTCACATTCGGTTGCTTTTTATTTGTCATTTATGCATGCTCTAGCCAAAAATACTATATATATTTAATATAAAAAAACACGCCTTCAAAAACACTTCTTCCGTTTTTATGGCTTTTTGTATCATTTAATTACAGATGCAGAGCTGTAGACAACTGCGGCTGAGTTGTGGCCCACAGCTGGCAGCAGATCAGGGCCTCATGCTGTCTACCTGAATGCAGAGTGAGCTGTCTGTCTGATCCCAAACCCAGTGGAAAGCAATAGACCGATTGCATCACCCTTCCAACTTCCTATATGAGATGAACAAGACTGCGGGCACACGCACACACGTCATGCTATTCCGTTTAACACATTCTCTCTGACTTCTCACTTACATGTACACACACACACACAGACACAGATTCAGCAACTATGTTAAAGCAGTGTGAGTAAGAATGAATAGGTAAGCATGGACTATTACATTCTACACTACACTCTCTCTCTCTTGCGCTCTCTGACTGATGGACACACACACACGCGCGCGCGCGCGCATGCGCACACCCACACCCGAAAAAGAGAAAGATAACCTGCATTCCCCTCCCCAGCACTCACACAAAAATGCATGCAAATCAGGGCTTAATGATTAAAATGTAAAGTCAAACAAAGGCAGGAGCTCAAGGCAGTGTGTAATCTTCCAGAGCCAAGCTCTAGAACTAACACACAGCCTTCAACTGGCCTCAGGCCACTTTGTAGACACTCAGGCTACTTTCTCAAACGTCTTTCTCAAGATAGAGAGAGAGAGAAAGACAGAAAGAGAGAGAGCTGCCTTCTGATGCACTACAGCAGGTCCTGTAGTTGCTTTCTGTTTTATTGCAACAGTTGCAGGTGGCTTGTAGGAGGCAGCTTTATCACAGCCTCTACTTTTAAAAAGACTAATTTCATTTAAGACAGTCTCAACTTTTAACATTGCCTGTTAAACAGGGTTGGGACAATTTTCACTTTTTAAACAAGGCCAGCAGGTTTGGTGCTCTGATTAACAAGGCTAGCAACTAGGCTATCAATCTACATAGAGCACACTTCCAAACGAGGGACTCTCAGAGTTCTCTCCAATTTCTCCTGTTTGTCTTAGATATCTAGCAGAGCTACTAGCTTTCTCTTCAAGATATCTCACATGGCTAGGTGTCTCTCTCTCTGTCTCTGTCTCTGTCTCATATAGAAACTACTCTTCTCTCATTCTTTCTTTTACTTTTTTGATTCTGTAGAAGCCACTAGCTACCTTGAGGCAAATCACAGCGATCTTGGTGCCAATGAACTGGAGGATGTCCAGAAACCCAGCGAAACAAACCCCCCCCACACTTATCTTGCAATCCTATCTACCATAACATACAGGAAGAAGCACAAAACTCATAGACACACATCCATCCACCCCCGCCCCCACGCACACACACACACACACACACACAAACAGAAACACACACACACATGTACCAACACATCAGCACGTGTTCTCTTTCACTCTCAAATATCACACTCATTCTGCTCTGTGCCTGGTGTGAGTTGGTCAAGCACGGCTTTGAAAACAGACAGCTTGATTTGAGTCAACAAGTCATTCAGTTAGCTTTGACAGCTATGAGTTCACAGTTAAATTTGCCTGAGTATTTATGTCCTACTGTTAACACAGCCAGTTAGCATTGACTGATTTGACTTTGTAGATGTCAGACAGTTAAATGTGACTGTCAACTGTGAGTTTGTAAGTCCAGCTATCGAGTATGTCAGTTAGCGCTGACTGGAGCAAGTTTTGTCAGTCCTGCTGTGAGACTGCGTGCCTGCCTGCCTGCCTTTTGACTGGCTTGGAGTGTGAGTGTGTGTTGGCTCTCCTCACCTGCTGCTCAGCCTCGGACTCATAATCCTCATCATCAGCGCTCAGCGACATGGCCATGCCTCCCTCTCTCCTCTCTTTTGCTCTCTCTTTCGTTCTCTTGCTCTGTCTCTCTCTCTTTCTGTTTCCCGTGTGTTCAGAGTCCACGCCGCTCACAGAAAACTGACATGGCTGAAGCGGAGGGACTCCGGCTGTTAGTGCCGCCTGCCAGATGGACCTCCTCTCCTCTCCCCTCCCTCCTCTTTCCCCTCCCCCCTTCCTCCCCCTCCCAGTCCCGCCTTCTGATCTCATTCCACTGCCCATATAGAGCACAGGCCACACCCAGCGGCTGTTTACAGAGAACCAGTCGGGTGGGGCCAACAGGCTGGGCGGCCTATGGACATGTTCTATGCAGATGAGAGTCATGAATATGTACGATGGCACAGCCTTTATGTCCAGTGGCAGAGTCCATGCATATTGATGAGTGAGAGTGTGAGTTGGTGCATAGAGCTGGGTAGACTTTGTCTGTGTGTGTGTGTGTGTGTGTGTGTGTGTGTGTGTGTGTGTGTGTGTGTGTGTGTGTGTGTGTGTGTGTGTGTGTGTAGGACAGATGGTTCAGGATTAGAAAAGACACAATAAGGCTTCAGATGTAGCAGCTGGCCTTTAAATGGGCCAGACACACACAGCCAACCACACAAGGGGGTGGTCAGATAACAACACACAACTGTCTCACAACCATAACAATCAATTGATTTGATCATTCCATTGTTCACAAGTATATTGTTTTGATGGGATCAGTGTTACAGACTGTTGTCCGACAGTTCCAGGGAAATGCCAAGAGACTTCCAGGGAACTGTCTGCCAGAGTGTACAGGAAATGACCTCACGCTGGCTACTGCCCACAACAGCCAACGAAGAGCCGGGTGCCACTCCCACTGTTCTAACTGTCACTTCCCACCCTAAACTCATCCCTTTCAACAAAGCACACACTGTACTCCACCAACACACACACACACACACACACACAAACTCACTAACAACTAACACCTCCCTCTCCTTCACACACACACTGTACTTGGCTACACCCACCTCATTGCCAACAACATCCGTTACTTTATCATAAAGTAAATTTGTGTGTCAATGCAAATCCCATTCAACTTTTTACATGATATGATAAATAACTGTGTGTCTGACTGGGTTAAAACTGATACTTACTCAACATGCCTTTAACTCAACACACACTGTTCAGATGCCAGATTTGGGGTAATAATTTAGAATTACAACAAGTCTTGAGAAATTCTTGAGATATCACAGAAAGGCTGGCTGCAGAACGCAGTCTCAATGTCTGCCACGTTTGTTGGGAAATACACTGCGCAGATTTTAGCACTGCACACACACACGTACAGATACAAAGTGTCAACTGATCACACACAATCAGTGTGTGTATGTGTGTGTGTGTGTGTGTGTGTGTGTGTGTGTGTGTTAATTTACGCTGGCTCTACAGGTCCTCTTGGTCACACTGTTAGCATAAACAGTCACACCTACAGATTGGAGAGGACCTGTGAGAAATCAATCTCTGTCCACAGCATGTAGGTCACCATATGGCTCTGTCACTTTGTATACATCTCACAGCTAACACTAAAGTTGCCACACACAGGGAAAACTCTGACATCCCAACCTCTAGTACATATGTCCAGCGCTGACATTTGACTTCAAATTGTGTCCAGCAAACTAACTGGATCTGATCCCATGTATAACTTAAACAAAGTTGCCCAAGGTTTCTTCCTTGGATAAGGGAGGAGTTTTTCCTTGCCCCTGCTGCTCTTGGGTGCTCTTTGTTTATGCGTTCATGGAAGTATTGTCATTTACGCCCCCCCCCCCCCTTCGGTACGCACAAACAGGCAAACAGACAATTTCAATACATAGTTTTACACTCAGTGACAATATGCATGTGACAATAAACTTTCCATGTATCCTTTCTCTGGGAGGAGATTTCAGTCTTCGTCCCTACAATCTCAACAAACCATGGCTGCCTTTAAAAAAAAAAAAATGACTCCTTCATCGAGGAACACGCACAACTCCAGTTTTCTGTGTGTACATTTGAATGCAAACTACAAATAAAGCTCCTGCAGGGGAAACTTTGAATCATGAATCTTGAATATCTCACTTGAATTCATACCCACTGTGGATTATCTCACCAGTATTTACATTAAGCACTGAAATCTAATCTGAAATCGCATCTAGCTGATATCTCGCTTAACTGATACCCACCACTATTATTACATCATAACTGTCTAGCATTGATATCTCCCCTAGCCTGGGTGAACCCAGACAAACCTGCTAGCAATTTGAATTAACTCTGCAGCTCCATCTGGAGTTGAGTCTATTGCAGCTCACTTCTGAATCACCAAAAACGTAGGAAGCTGTTACAATAAGCACAATGACTTATTCAGCATGGCACAGGCTTCACATGAAGGCAAACAGAGCAGTGCACTCAGTGCAACCAATGATGACATCAGCATGAAACCACACAAATTCTCTCATAAAATGGCTAAACAAAACTAATTTTGTTTACAAGAAAGATCCATCAGTAATATCTCACTTTGACTGATATCTAAGAAGACTGATAGCTCTCCTTAACCAATGCTCAGTATGGACAGCTCAACCTAATTTCACAGCAGCCATTTTCCAAGAAGTCACAGGGTAAGCACAGAGGTTATTAATGAAAGACAATAAGATTCTGACTCAGCGTAGCTGAATAAGATCCTTATTGGATGTCATTAATAACACCTGCGCTTACCCTGTGACTTCTTAGAAAAATGGTTGCTGTGAAATAGGCCCATTAATGCGTAATACGGCCTTACCTTGGTTGTAGTCTTTGGCCAGCTCACAACAGGAACTCCAGAGACGGCCATCTTGGGGTCATCCCCTGCATGCTCCTTCAACACGACCTGAGGACAAAAAAAAATGCTGTTGAAAAAACGCTCGCCTGACTTAACTCAGTGGGTGTACAAGTGTGCGTCTGACTTAGTTATGCTTTTGTACATGTATATGGTATATTTTGTATATGGTTAGAAATTAAATGAGAAAGTGTTTATAAGAAAGACCAGCATGAGAAAACATCATGTTGTTCTATCCCAGACACAAGCATACTTTCTGACAAAGACCTTATTTTTATGAGCAGTACTATGAGATGTGTGGGCTATCTCTAGTGCCCCATCAACCCTCAACACAGTTCAACCAGAACAATGGAAGAACATGTGCAGCCATGCCAAGTATAACCTCATAGCATCAAAGAAGCCATTATAACAGGCCTTTGGAAGCAGACGTAACAGGATACATTTTAAGAGGAGTGGGTCATCTGAGTCATCCCTCTCTCTCACACTAAACACATCATTAAAATAAATCTCCGGAGCTTATGATGTGTGTGTGTGTGTGTGTGTGTGTTTATATGTATGTGTGTGTGTGTTTGTGTGTGGGTGTGAGTTTACACAGCTTGAACAGCAATGTAATGATAAGGTCAAAGCTGCAGTCCCCCTAATAGTACAGTTATCAGATAGTGTTCCTCCAGCTCAGCTCAGCAGGTAAAGCAGGATATCAATAACACTAGGATCACGGATTAAACTCAGCAGGGGAGATCACGGACCCATAAACCTTAAGTGTACACATAACCACCAATGTAACTTCTTGCAGAATGGATATAATGTATAAAGTTAAAGTATAAAGTTTTCTGATTAAATACTGTAAAAATGACAGGATAGAGACATTAGAATGAACATGACGCGTTGAGGAACTTTATCCGATTAACTGAGACGAGAAGAATAAAGTTGACGAGTACATTTATCAGTTAACTGCCCAACCCTGCTGTGCCCCCTGACCTTCATGTGTTGAAGAAGGGCGTTTGGGTCCTCGATGCCCTCTGGCACACAGCGCTTGTTCTCGGGCAATGCTTCCAGTTTCTCCACCAGTGCTTGTAGGCCCTCCAGTTCAAACTCAGTCAGGTGCATCCACTTGGAGCTGACCTCTGACCTTGGAGACCCACACGGGGTTCCGGAAAACTCTTGCAGGTGGGGGGAGGCATCACTGGCAATGGGGTCGTTTGTTACAGCTTGTTTCTGGGGGAGTGTGGTGGTGGTTGTGGTGGCTCCGTCGATGGGTTCAGCAGGAGTGGGCATCTGGGCATCTGGCAGGGGGGAACAGGGGTTGGGGTCCCTGCCCTGGGTGTCACATGAGTCTTCATCCAGGGCATCTAATTTGGTGGCATCAGAGACAGGGCTCTCTGTGCTCTGCTTGGACTCTGACTCTAAAAGACAGGGAAAGAAAGAGGAAGAGAGAGGCAGAGAGGGAGAGAGGGAGGAAGGGAGAGAGGGACAGAGGGAGGGAGAGGGGGAGAGAGATAGAGAGAGAGAGAAAGAACAAAGAGAGGTAGAAATTAAAAAGAGAGGGGAAAGTGAGAATGAGAGTGAAGAAAAAACAAGAGAAAGAAGAAGTGAGAGATAGAGAGGAATGGGAAGGGGGAGACAGAGAGAGAGAGAGTGAAGGAAAAAAACAGAGCTGTTGTCTACTGGGGCAGCATATCTGAAGCTTCCTATCTGGGCACTTCGATTAAGCTTCAAGAGGGCCAAGGGAATCTTTTCCCATAGAGACCCCACATCTAAGGGAACCACAAGGTCAAACTTACCTGTTACTGTATTTGAAGGTGTGGCCTCAGTGTTGAGGTGTGAGCCCAAGTAGGTGTGTCGGGTGAGGCAGTGGACATAGCGTTCTAGAACATACCAGCACATCTCGTAGAAAAACGGGTAGCGGAACTTGGAACGGACCTGGGCCAGATAGGGGGAAGAGATTACAAAAATCAGGTCAATTAGTAGGTCGCCAAAAACAAATATTTCCTTTAAAAAAAAAAAACCATGAGAAAACATACTGCAGCACTGTTGGGACTAGTTATCAGGTGCTTAGAGAAAAGTGGCCGTATTCTAGAACCACTATTGCATGCCTACTCACAAAACAGCAAACAGCAGTGCTACCAGTCTATAGCTAGCATAGACACACCAAGACCAAGCAAAACAAAACCTTACGCCACAAAACAAAACCATACGCCACAATATTACTGTATCTGTCCACTGTTAGTGAGTGAGTGTACTGCAGCATTATGCATACATTTTTACTCACCAAGACAACAAAAAAAACAGTATTACAAAACCATATTGAGAATTTTATTTCAGATATGAAAGGTAAATAAAGATATGTAAGGCCATTTCCAGTATTATGTTGAGAACACAGAGTGAGCCAATGGCACGATTGCAGGGCTCTTTTTGCTGAGGAGAACAACACAACATAGCAGCAGCAACAGCAACATTATTCTGCTATTGCTGCAGTCTACTGTTGACAGTGGGAGAGCATCCAGCAGTATTATGGGGTTATTTTTTGTGACTGGCCTCTTTTTGCCCAGAGGCCAACTCAGTCCGA
The DNA here is from genome assembly GCA_015244755.2 of Tenualosa ilisha. Taxonomy (NCBI): domain Eukaryota; kingdom Metazoa; phylum Chordata; class Actinopteri; order Clupeiformes; family Clupeidae; genus Tenualosa; species Tenualosa ilisha. The sequence goes on along the minus strand of PYXC01001974.1, from coordinate 3,989,120 downwards.
GTCGGAATCCAATCATTTCACACAGCTGGCTCTATTTTTAAATCCCTTAAGACATAATGACTAAGATGTTTTCCCAGGGTTGGGAGGACTCTCTTTCACATGCAAGGACACACACGCACACACACACACACACACACACACATATACACACACACACAGACAGTTCTTCTATAGCATTTCATCCCCCTGGGCCAGGTCATTCTCTCAAAAATGCTGGCACTCTTCCTCACACACACACACACACACACACACACACACACACACACACACACACACGAACATACACATACACACACTAACCACCACTGTCTAGGCCTTATACTGCAGTTACTGCACTTTCTCCCATGCCTCCACGAACTGCTCCTCCTCCTCCGGGACAGCCCTAAGTGATGTCCAAACGACCTCAGTGCAGAGGAATGTCACCTTTCGTGCTGAGAGAGACAACCTCACTGCCACAAAGATGACCCACTTTCCCTCCTGTGGCTTTTAATCACCACTCATTAGAGTTTGGGTTAGCTACCCGTTCATTATTTGTTCTTTTTTCCTACTGACGGCACTCGGTCAACCCAAACAACGGGGTTATGGATTGAAATGCTCCAGACTTTTCCTTTAACAGCTCCATGTAGTGAAACTGACTCATATTGAAGAGTGTCAAATACACTGACACAGTTCTTCTCATGTACATATATATAAGTAGTGCTTGCATATATGATATGCATATAGCCTAACTCATATAAACATATAATGTATGTATGGAAAGTCATATGTGGGTCTTACTCTATGTTTCTCAAGGTGCTGGTCTTACCTTGGTCCTATTCTCAATCTCATGGATGCTGAGCTGCATTGGGATGTTGAAGCTGTGGAGAATGTTCCCGCCAAACACCAGCGTGTCCTCAGGGGTGTACACAGCATGGATCCAGCCTGGAAAACACACACACAAACACACACACACACACACACACACCACACAATTCAAGTTTACATCTTCACAGAAATGCTTGAAGTTTATTATTCACAAACTCAGTGTTGTTACTCCCCCTAGTGGAGGAATTCCATGTATCAAATCTGACCACAAGTGTGCTTCAGGATAGCGTTTGGAGGTGGAGCGTGCATTTTTCTGGTATAAGTGAGTCACCTATGGTGTGTGTGTGTGTGTGTATGAGTATGTGAGTGAGGATTTGAATAAGACAGAGAGAGAAAGAGAAAGAGATAGAGAGAGAGAGAAAGAAAAGGAGAGAGTGCCTATGTGTGTGTGTGTGTGTGTGTGTGTGTGTGTGTGTGTATGTGAGTGAGAATTTGAGTAAGAGAGAGAGAGAAAGAGAAAGAGAGAGAGAGAGAGAGAAAGAGAGAGAGAGAGAGAAAGAAAAGAAGAGAGTGCCTGTGTGTGTGTGTGTGTGTGTGTGTGTGTGTGTGTGTGTGTGTGTGTGTGTGTGTGTGTATCTCACCAGAGGGAATGAAGAAGGTGTATCCCTGTTTCAGTTCCACCCTTTGGCAGCCATCAGCTCTATCACCCAGGAAGATGTCACTCTGTTTGCCTGACAGCACCCAGTCCTCATACAGCGCCAGATTGTAAGGGGTGGGGGGCACAAGCCAGAAGATCTAAGGTCACCACACAAATTAGCACAAACAGCAGTCAAGATTCAAGATTCATTTCTTGTTACACATCTATATATATATATGTATATGTGTGAGATATGAACGAGAGTAAATACGTGCGAGAGTAAAAATGCTAGGTAATAAATGAGAAACGATAATAGCATACACCTTGTCAGTGCTAATGTAGATAACGTATGGCAATATACTGGGTAGGTGCTAATGTTTTGGGTGTTGCAGGCATCACAATACATCAGACCTGACTAATCACCACGGAGAAAAGCACAGAATCCATCAGACCAGAGTCATTAACACAGCAACAAGCATAAACTCTAGCTATCTCACCAGACTAATGGCTTTGGAAATGAGCACTAACTCTTGACTAGAAAAGAACTTGGACCATTCATCCATCACATCCAACTGATCGCCATGGAAACACCATTTCCTTAGCGTGTCCCTTCCCCTGTGGCTCTGTCACGGGGTTACACAGATTGAGTGCAAGTTTTATCTGTGCCGTGCTTGATTCAAGTGTAAATAGGCACTACACTACAACTGATCTAACAATACACTTGCATAGGTAGTTAAGCTAGATATGACAAGTGGGTAATAAATACGTTAACTAAGACTGTTCATCTCCAGCGCGTGCACACACACACACGCACACGCACACACAGATGCAAACATGATCTACAGTAGGCCTGCTATCAGATACACGAGTAGTGTCAAGTATTAAAAGGGGCACGACACAAAGGCATGCCTCCGACCTCACCTTGCCTCCTTTAAAGACGTGGTACCACACCGATGTCCCTCCGAAGTCAATATGGAAGTCTGTGAAACACCCCTTGACACTCATCAGGCAGTACCTGCACAACAGAACAAGATGCATCACAGTTTAGCCAAAGGTCTTCATTAACCCCTAAACCAGGCAGACTTATCAGTGGCTGCACTCACTGGAACGAAATAGAACGTTCAGGAATTTTTTTTTTTTTTTTTTTTTTTTTACTGTTGAAACAGTGTATATGGAACTGTCATCAACAAAGTATTGACACTGCCATAGATTGATCACTGGCTTATGATGGTGAGAGGTTTATTGTGCATATACTGTTCTTCTATACAGTAGCATCTTCCACCTGAATTAGTATTAGTAGAACTACAATGCTGAGGCTGTAGGAAACTGCATGTCCTGATAACTGAGGCGGAGCCGTGCACCAGAACAACACAGACCTCAGAACAACACGTGCTTTCCAAATATACACAGATCATCATCTATGAAATCATTTGCAAAGAAATCTGATCAGATCTATGAGCAGACTAAAAGGACTAAGCTCATGTTTAGACTTGAGGAATGGACTGCTGACTTCCAGGACAAAGAGAGGACTAAAGTAGAGTTATTGTAACCAGACACCCCAGTGCTGCTGGTTCAATAACAGAAAACAGCGATCGATAGCTAAGTAATGGCCACCATCCCCTTGGCAGGGGGAATAAAAATAGCTTGCAAGCCCAGCCATCCTTTTAGCTCACAGCAGAGGACAGATGCAGACACACACACATACACACACACTTAGAAAAAAAAAAAAACGAAGGACAGCTGAAGATGCTTAAATAATGCTGGCTACAGCACACACACACAGCTTCCATTTAACTGTGACAAAACAAAGTAGGGGACTGATCACAGAGCACTGTGTGTCCACACTCCTCACCAACACAACCCACTGCATGAGGTCAGCTGCATTTCACTATTAGAAAGGAATGGATGTAGAAGTGGAAAGAAAGAAAGAAAGAAAGGAAAGAAAGGAAAGAATGATGGATAGATGGATGGATGAATAGAAGAAACAAAGAAAGAATGAAAGCTTTGAGAGTCTTTGACTGGTTGCATGCTGCAGTGTCATGATCAGCCTCTCCTGCTGCCTAGCAACCTCCTAAAGTTGCCAAACAGGGCTGTGAGTTGTGTGTGTGTGTGTGTGTGCGTGTGTGTGTGTCTCTAAATTAACTGACTCCAGATTTTACTACTACAAGTTCACACATTATCCATAACTCCAGACTGTACTGTTGGTAATATGAACTCACAGACGCAGTCAGTGTGGTAACTATATGTACTATTTGTTGTCATTACTGTCATTTGACATTTACGATTCCCACCCTGTCCCACTCTGTGCACTACCCTACATGTGCTGAGGAGTGTCACACTCTGTGCACTACCCTACATGTGCTGAGGAGTGTCACACTCTGTGCACTACCCTACGTGTGCTGAGGAGTGTCCCACTCTGTGCACTACCCTACATGTGCTGAGGAGTGTCACACTCTGTGCACTACCCTACATGTGCTGAGGAGTGTCCCACTCTATGCACTACCCTCCGTGTGCTGAGGAGTGTCCCACTCTGTGCACTACCCTACGTGTGCTGAGGAGTGTCACACTCTGTGCACTACCCTACGTGTGCTGAGGAGTGTCCCACTCTGTGCACTACCCTACGTGTGCTGAGGAGTGCTTACTTCTGGACTTTAGGGTATTTCATCTCAGTGATGATGTTTGTAGCCTCAGTCTGCTGTTTCTTCAGGTGAGACGGCCACATGTTATCCACCCAGTCCACAAGATCCACCTGACACACACACACACATATACTGTGTCACTGATGCTTTGTATGTGTGTGTGTGTGTGTGTCAGAATTCCTAAGATCAAAGATACTAACATGCATTATTTTCTATGAAAGAGCTCGCATCATTCCTCATTCCATAGAAGTTTCTCCTTGTCTTTCCTGTCTTTCTGTTTTCACTCCATCCCCTTTCAGTGCCTCCCCTCTCATCCACCCTCATCTGAAATGCTCCTCCTCTTTTTTCTCTTCTCCAATGCTGAAATCATTAATCCCATCTTTTCCCATTTAGAGTGATTCTTGCTTATGGAATTCACTGTTCCCACCACATTTCATGCCGGATGAGTTTTTGAAGGTCCAAGGCTTAGGGTTAAGGAAGACATTAGGATTTCGAATTGATGTAACAAAGTTACAAAGAAAACATTTAGCTGTTAAGTAACACTTATACCAAGAAGGCAACTAACACTAACTGATTAGCAGTTAGCATTAACTGTCATTTTGCTATTTATTGTATTTTGTATCAAATTTTCCAGCAGCACTCGGTGACCTCGATCAACAGGATTATGGGCTGAAAAGGATGGTTTTAACTGAAAGGCTACTTGACCTCTCCTCGCTTTCTCTTCCATCCTCTGCTTCTCTTTTCCCATCCTTCTTCCATATATCCTACTCTCTCCTCATCCTTTTTTCCTCCTCTTGCTCCTTCCTCTCAACTTCTCTCTCCTCCCCTTCTCCCTTCTCCCCCCTCCTCTTCCTTCTCCTGCTCCTACTTACTACAGTAGGTCGTTTGATTAGGCTCTCCAGCTTGGTGTGGCTGAACTCCAGGCTGATGACGTTGAACAGCTTGTCCCGCTCCTCCTCCGGTGTCTCGTAGTAGCGCACAAACTGACCCATGCTCATTTCCGTCCCCTTCTGAGTACTTACATCCATCACGTCCAAAGCACGACGACTCCCTATGGGTTAGCACGCGTGCGCGCACACACACACACACACACACAAAGACACACTGTACACAACATTGACCAAACAGCAGTTCATGTAAAGCAACATTAGGGGGCAGTATCATAACAAATGAACATCAGTTCAGACTACAAATTCAGATAGCCTGTGCTTAAGCTTGAGTGATGGATCAAAAGCTTGAGGAAGAGGGAGTCTCTGCTGGTCAGAAGAGGTCATTGCAATGAAATGTGGTCTGACTTTTCATCTTAAGTCTGAGAAACACTTTTAGGAAATGTATCTTTGCCACACAAACTCTGCTTTGCAGGGATGCAGTTCTGAAATAAGTCACTGCATGCCTGCTCTAAAAGTTCAAAGATTATTGTCATATGTTTTACAGTTTGCCAAGTACTTTAAAGATTAACCAATATCAATAAATGTATAAATAGCAGTAGACGGGGGAAGCTATCAGTGTTTGTGAATGAGTCTGTTGAGTGTTCATCAGTCCCTAAACCTCACTAAACTGGTACAGAGAGCCTTGAGCAATTTACCAGATGGTAGGCAGGAGAAAAGGGCTAGGGCAGGGTGGCTAGAATCTTTCATAATGAGCCCTGTTTTCCTGTAACAGCATGTGATATAGATGTTCTGAACTGAAGGGAGCTGTGTGAGTATAATCCTTTGTGCAGTTTTAACCACCTTCTGTCTCTATTAAAGATCTGCATCAGATGGAACCGGCAGCAAAGGCAGAACCATCACTGACCTGCATCCCACCACTTGATAATGACCACAGTCCAACAGCAGGAAGCCCTAGATATATTTCTATCACAAAATAGGCAACTACCTAAATATCTGATGACCATATTAACTCCAGCTTCTCACAAAACCTGAAAGAGTTATGGAGTTTCCACAAAGATTAGATCTTCATTTATTTCATGTTAATCTGTCTGATCTTTAAAATACAATTACACTAGAGAAATGCTGCTGAAATCACTGATCATGGGTGGCTTTGCGTGCCGGGGGAACATGATGGCGTAGGACACAAAGGCTAATACAAGCTCCTACAGGAAATGAAACGTAAGGTATGACTTACACACTTCCTGTGACACCTTCCTGTTGTGTGTGTGTGTGCGTGTGTGTATGTGTGGGAGGATAATTCTGCAGCTCATGCTGTCTTTAAAAAATAAGGCCAAATCTCAGATCATGTCAGGAAGTCATGGTTTATACTTTGATGACTACCATGAAGTCTATCCGCCCCCCCCCCCAAAAAAAAGAGGAAAATAAAAAGCCGTTTGTTGGTCAAGTAACGCTGAGCACCTGCATTCTGACACCCAAAACACGGTGGGCTGCAAATAAAATTCCCCTCACCTACTGTTGATTTATAGCGTCACAGATGCTTTTATGTATGTGTTACTAATGACAACCAGACAGCCCCTCTGCTCTTCTCACCGCCTCCTCTTGGCCCACCCACATCACATAGAGGCCACAATCCACTCCCCTGCTAATTCAATCATCTGTCTGAAAATGGCTGATAGCATTCTCGATTTAATGGTGTTATTACTAATGAAAAAAACATCTCTAATCTGTCTGATTGTTTGTGTGTGTGTGTGAGAGAGAGAGAGAAAAAATTCTACATTTGATCACACATATCTTCAGCAAGACTGCAGATCACACAATTGCATTCCACATCACATAAGAACCACCATCGCTTCTACTGTCCCTGAGCCATGGTTTGCAGCAGACATCCTGACCCAGTGACATGTCATGATCATGTCAGATAAGTCTTTGAGGATTCCATAATTGGGGCTTTGAGAGGACAATGTGCTTCACCAATTGTGTTGTCATTCTAAAGGAATACATGTAGCCTATGGTCTCTAAAAGCAATCAACCACCATGCAGAAGAGATTAGTTTAGCAACTACAGAGGAGCTGTTTTTCCCCCACATTTCCACTTATCCAGAGATTCAGAGAAACATGCTGGACAGAAAAGAAATGAGAACTTACCCACCAAAGTTTTGATTTCACCAATAGTAAAGTCTGGATCAGGCATTCTGTAAAGAGAAATACAACACAAAGTAAAAGGCATTGTCCAGATATAAACTGTGTTCCATTAGTACAACATTAGGCACTGTAGGTGTGGCCCATACCTGATGCCTAATCCATCTTTGACTTCAAAAATTAAGGGAGTTCTGAGTGCTTCCCGTTGAACATATTCATAGGTGAAATCTACAAACAACCATGGAAATTCGTTTTTAGATAGATAGGACCTAAGACAATTCTATGTCATGTTGGACCTTTTGGCAGGAGCCAGTGAAGACTTTTTTCGTTGGGACCAAAATGAAATTAATGGAAAAGCTTGATACCTTTTCCATCCATTCGTTGTACTAAATTGGAATTGTACAACTCGCTCTGAAGTTTTTCCTCCAAGTTGAAACCTCTGACATTTGCAATTTCCTCCACGTCGGAAAAATCCTCATTCTCATCATACATTCTCCGGCAGATGGAGCGCTGTGAACGGGCAAAAATGATGGTGGTGTTTAAAATAAAATAAGCTACAGCTTACCTCGCAGTTGCGCAACTTGTAATGATTGAACACAGCGCAGGTGGGCTGAATTCTGATAGGACTACATTATAGGCTATTATCAATTTACTCCAGGCACCAGACAAGTCCTATAGCACAGGTGCTGTTCTTCATAGGCTATGTTTAATTTCACATGTTCCATTTCACTGAAATACTGACAGATTCGTAAACACAGCCAACATGGACGTCAATTTATTACTAGCATATAGCGTTTCAGTTTATGATGAAGGTCATATTATATTGCAGCGAGGTCAGTTCACATTAGAGCCTATAGTGCCAATTAGCTTGATAAACCTCTAGGTTTACATAGACGTGGCACAACAGTGCAAAGCCATATAAATATTGCCCGACAAAAAATCGCGAGGAGTGGAGACCTCGGATAAGCAGCAGATGGTGCTCAGCCTGTTATAAAAGGATACGATCTAGTAGCAACAATACAGATTTTACCCTACTCAAAGTCCCGTTGAAATGCTATCAATAAAATGGGCGAAGCTACAAACCAGCTTGCGTCCTCTCTCTGCGCACGCTTCCATGTCTTGAAGTTCTCGGCCGTTTTGCGTTCAGCCCTTTACTTGGTTAAAATGCCACATTTAAAGTTGCCAGCAGTTTGTTTTCCGAATCAAAACTAAAGGGGAACCATTTTCGTGTACTGCTAGATGACGTCACGGCCCAGAATCAAAACATTGTTGTTCAACGTAGTGCGTCATGTTTATTCACAAGTTCAACCTAAAAATCACGCGCACTTCGCACCCTCAGCTGTATGAAAGGTCGTGCTGATGGCATTCCCCCGAGTAAACCTTTTTTAAAACCGAAATATTCGCTTGTTTTTCCCTCTCCTTGTGTCACGAGTCTGCAACGTCCTGCACGCACGCGCTGATGCTTGTACTGGTGTGATGCTTGATCACGGATGGGCTAGGATTACTCTTAAACCGACGCATAACACATTATTAAAACATTTCCCCTTGCTGTCACAGGCTGAATGCTGATTTTAACTAATGCAATTGTGTCATTAATTTTTTGAAGCAAGTCGTGCAAAATAGGCTATTATCAAATTGTGCATATCCTAACAAGTTTTAGGTAGTTTAAACAACTCATGTTGCAAGAAGTAAACATTGACAATGCTATGACGTTTCATATGAATATCTCCAAATTCAATGGAATAAATCTAATTGATTTTATTTCCTATGCTGACTCTGCATGTGCCCATCGAGAATATTTTATAATAGCCATGTATTTAGCTGTGATGGTACAGTCGCGTTACATAAACGAGTGAAGAGAATGCAAGCTTTGGGTACAGCCACTAGATGGCAGAGTTGACTGCGGAAGTGTTCCACTTTCGAATGGAATTTTGGGTAATTGGTGCAGGTTTTTCGGTCACTATCAGATGTGCACTCAGCTTCAGTTATTGTCGCTGACAGAAGGGAGAGTCGAGACGAGGAGACGCATACTGCACTTGAAGTTCGTTAATTGTCTTTATTGTCAACTATTCCATATTAATTACTTAACCTATAACTAGAGAGGCAAAGGTTATATATTTGTAGTAAAAGTTTGTAGCCTTTCTTTCTCCACAATGAGTCGGAGCGAGCACTCATTGCAGGCGCTGTCTTGGAGAAAGCTGTACTTGAGTAGGGCTAAACTCAAGGCATCAAGTAGAACCTCAGCCCTCCTGTCAGGGTTCGCTATGGTGAGTGTTGCTAGATTTTTTGGCCAGTCAGTCAATAACGTTACAAGGTGTCGAAGAGAAATCGTTATAGCGCTGGTGAAGTTTTCTGTTTTATTTTCCAACTTCGTCTGATCAATTCTGACTGTGCTTTGTCAACTTCACTGCACGTGTTAAAATCTGTTTTGCAATACGATAGCCACCGAGAGTGGGGACCCCTTGAATACTCTGCAGGGTGCCTTCACCAAATCGAAAGGAGATTGCACCCGACATTTTTTATACCTGTTCGCTTTCATATGAAGCCTCCAGCAGCGCTGTGGTGCCCGGTGTGGCAATAGTCAATATAGTTAACTACCGAGAACGTGGTTAAACGTGGCTATTATTCCACGTATGTGTGTGACATTATAACTGGTCTGGTAACTGAGCACTAACGTTAGATCGTAAACTCTTTGAACTTTGTTCAGTGATGTCGCGACTGTGAGTGCGATGTAATGTATGTAATACTGTGTCTAGTCACGGTTGCAGTAGAGGGCTATCCATTGCCATCAGTTGATCATGCAGAAGTTGTCTTCTTCACACCAGCACTAGTCCGCATAGCTACTGCGTTTTTCTCCTAAAACTGCATGCTTCTGGTTGGATGGTGGGGTGTGGGTTTGGGAGGGGGGATTTTTATAGCAAGCAGTGTTTGTGCGCTTGTATAAGCCGTTGTCATCAGAATCCCGCTCTCAGATGGCATTTTGCTCAAACCAGTCTTGCGAAAATCATGGCTTTGGACAAGGTAGATGATGCTCTACAAACCTTTTTCTCCCACCTAGGTGGCAATGGTTGAAGTCCAGCTTGACAACAGCTATGACTACCATCCTGGCCTGCTGATAGCATTCAGTGCCTGCACCACTGTTCTGGTAGCCGTTCACCTTTTTGCCTTGATGGTCAGCACCTGTATTCTACCAAACATAGAGGCAGTGAGCAATGTGCCCAACCTGAACTCGGTGAAGGAGTCCCCTCATGAACGGATGCATCGCCACATTGAGCTGGCCTGGGCCTTCTCCACGGTCATCGGCACACTTCTGTTCCTAGCAGAGGTGGTCCTGCTCTGCTGGGTCAAGTTCTTGCCTGTGAGAGCAGACAAAAACAAGGACAAGGGAAGCACGGTGGAGCACCGCAATGGCACCATCAGTGCCGGCGTGGCGGCCGCCATCACCTCCACATCCATCATGGTGCCGTTCGGCCTGGTCTTCATTGTGTTTGCTGTCCACTTCTACCGGTCACTGGTCAGCCACAAGACTGACCGGCAGTTCCAGGAGCTGGAGGAACTGGAAGACCTGACGCGCCTGCAGAATGAGCTGGACAACAGAGGGGATGTGTCCGCTCTTCAGTCGCCCACCTCTCATTACCCTTGAGCAGGAGGAGAGGAAGGAGGATATGGACCTTCCTCATCATCAATTCTGTATTTGCATGGGCCTACTGTTGCCAGTACAGCTCCTGTATAGATGCTTCTTTCAGTTTCAAGACAGTAATATGGTGTGCAAGAGAGCATGTGTGAATCTCTGTTAAGTCTGATTTTAAGATGAAACAGATAGGCTAACAAGCACAAGCCTTCATTTGTGTTAATATTTCAAATTCAGGTGACATCTGAAGGGGTGCATGCTGGTCCATTTCAAGCCAGCTTGTGTAAACATTAACATTATGCTGTCAAGCATCAATTAAAATTAAGATCTTGTGGTCTTGCATAAAGATTATGTTTTCACAATGCAGTTTCAGCCAGGGCTGGGGACAATCAAAGAGACTAGTCATGGATGTACATTTGTCAGAAAGTCCATAGTTTCCTATGTTGTAGTTAACTTAATTATAGAAAAAAAACGCTGTTGCTGCTGCTGTAGTCGACTTGAACTCATGCATGTTTATGCATGGACGTGAATTTACTGCACACTTTGTACATTTCAAATGGTAATGATTTTTTATATTGGAAAAGACCATAGTTGAACACTGAATTATGTTCAGCACAATATCCTAGAGTTTTTGTAGCTGTCATCCAGAAATGTGATGTCCTAAATACTGTATGTGATTCATATGTATTTATTGCCAAGAAAGCCAGACGTGTAATGAACTCTTAATGCATGAGAATGCATTTTGCAACTTTACGTTAGAGCCCAGTGTCTATACTACTCTCTACTGGAAGTAACAAGACCATATTAACTGCAGCTGAATTGTTTATTGTGACATGCTAAATGTTAATTGTAGTAGTTCTAAATTTCTCTTTCATTTCAAGTTAAGAAAATTTAATGCCACATGCACTTTTCCAGTAGCAGGCATATAGATTGTTTTGTTTGTGACCATTTTTGATTATTTTTATTGTAGATATTTGTACTGTTTCACAGAATATGTAAATGTTAAAAGTTTATTACTGACTGACAATTGTATGTTATGATGTGAATTGTTACATGTTAATGAATAGTTGTTTTCAAGTTAATTTTATAAATTTGATTATGAATCTGTGAGTTTATTCTGGGTTATTACCACAATACTTTGTAACAGCTGAACACTTTTGGACAGAAAAATTCAATACATTGACAATCGTATATCACTACAGTAAAGTTGTAGCTCAATTTTAATTTTCGGTAATTGCATCTACAACAATTCTGCGTGCTTCTGATGTCGATGAAACGGCACAAAACCTTGTTTGTTTTTTGTATTACAGTAACAAGGAGTCAGAGTTAAGAACAAGTTTACCATGCTGGTGGTTACAGATTTACAGTATACAAAATGTAACAGGAGTAATAATTGACTGAGTATACCAGTGCCTACTCACTGTCACAATATGTGAAGAAATGCATGTTTACATGGTGATGCCACATCACCTCTGTGGTAGCGCTCACGTCCTTTGTTTAAAGTAAATTTGGTATACTTAAATTAATATGGCTAGTGTATTCTCATCAGCTCAAATAAGAATGCTGTTTGGAAATACAGTACACTAGTTATTCAATAATGTTTTTTAGATTCAAATCACATTGTCCAAGCACATATCAAGTAATACATGTCTGATGTGGGGTGAAAGATTTACTGCAGCATTTGTTCAAACATGATGTTTGAGAAACCTTACTGGCGCAGATATTTGTTCCAAGTTTGTAAGTGAGATGCTACTAATATTCCAGAGGCAGTCCCAAGATGAGATAAAGGCAAGAGTTGCTGGTGTTTTTCAGGATTCTTTTGAGTCTTCCTCTATTAAACAGCTCGTTTCCATGAGTACTGAATTCATATCCAACAGCTGAACCTTTTTAGGGGAGAAAAAAAAACATCCTGGGTTGCCTAATGGCTTACTGTTAAATCAGCATGATAAGAGGCAGATCATCTAACACTCTATGGACCTGCTAATAAGTCTTTACCTGGGGTATTGGGTACATTGTTGGGTTTGATGCCTCCTCTCTTCCAAAATCTGATACTGTCCCACGTTTAGCAACTCCATCTTCCCAAGTGCCCTCATACATCTGACCCTTCTGCAAGTAGAAGAACTTTCCAGGGCCATGTTTTTTTCCTTGCCTCCAGCTTCCTTCGTACCGGTTTTCATTAGCTTGAATATAAATGACGTGGGACATCACTATAAATGGTACACTGTACAGATGCCATTGAAATAATTATACAATCCAATAATAATGTCAGATTAAGTCAAGACCTACCAAATCGGAGCATGCCGTGTCCATGGTGTTTATCTTGCAGCCATTCACCTTCATATACATCTCCATTGCCATAGTACATTCTGCCCCATCCACTCCTCTTGCCTTCATGCCATTCTCCCTCATACCAGGAATTCTCACCATAAAAGTGCGTCCCAAAGCCCTGTGCGACATATACAAGACTTAGTTTTCACAAGGTCAAAGTTCACTAAAAGCATTTTTTTTCCTTTGCTTATTTGACTAAACAATGATATGTGACACACTTACATCTTTCTTGCCATTGTTCCATTCTCCACAGTATATTCTTCTATAGTCATTAGTAGCAGGATCTAGCTGACTGAATGTGCCATATCCATCCCGTTTATCGACTTTCCAATCCCCATCATATATTACTCCTGATTTTTTCCAAACCTGGGTTCCTTTACCTTATGAGCATGAAACAAATGATTAAGTGACGCCATTACTTGGATAAGAACAACAGCTATCTTAAGAGCATTAGTAGAAGTAGATGGTTCAAAATTTTGGTACCATGCTTTTTGTTATCAAGCCACTCTCCAGTGTACTTATCCCCGTTGACGAAGTAAACACTATGCAGCAATCCACATTTCTGTGCCTTCTGTTCCCAGACTTTTACCAGGGGTAGCGATGTTTTCGGTATCTTCTTGAGAGGCATACTTTTCAATTAACCTACATTAAAGACAGTAAATTGCTACTGTTCGGGTCCGCTTGGTCAGTCTTGGACGAACTTTAACCCAGATGGCTAACACATAACGACACAGCGAAAACAATTAATGTATTCCCTTTCATAGACCAAAACAGATGAACAGAGTTGCTTCAGTGAACGACTCGTAGTAGCTCAGTTCACCATAGGATTGAACAAGGCAATCGAGACAAATTTGCGCACTAATTTACGGTCAATGCCGAAAATGCTGCCATATTCCTGGCCTGGTGCTGCGCGCGTCCTATGGTAACCTAGCAACACATCACAACAGGAACGAACGCCAGGCGCTGTGGAATTGCCGCTCAATAATCAAAGATTCTTTGAAGCACTTTTCTGATACAATGTTTCTGTCGTCCATTTTCCAGAATCTTTGCACTGGTTTGATACCAGAGATTATGGTCATTTCAGTGACAATCCTCCATCCCCCCCTCTCTCTCTCTCTCTCTCTCTCTCTTCTATATATATATATATAAACGAGTAATTGGTTTTGGGGAAAGGGAGGAGTGGCTGGCTGGCTTGCTGGCCTGGTGTAGGGGGTGACTACTTCAAAAATTTTGACTACGGCAGAAGTGGCTGCATAATTTTACCTTGTCATAGTTTTTGAATTTTCCTATCACGGAATCTTTGCCCTTGTTTTACTTTGTCAAGTTAACAAACAGATTACATTATCAAGATATCAAACAGATGTATAGAAAGAGTACGTAAACTAACCCTGACCGGACTAATAATGCTAGACACAGCTTACTGTGAAACACTTACGTAACACTGTCCTCGCATTGGACACAGTTTGTGATGGCAAGAATTGGTATGAGAGAAATTGTGTCCAATCAACACGCATGCGCCACTGGGCAGCGTTAAGACAGCCAGTCACCGCTGTGGTCCTCGGTGGTGCGAGAGGCAAGGAGAGCGAAGGGAAACCGGGGACGATGGCACTTGAGAGGTGTCAAAGTGAATGGAACGAAATCGAAAAGGAATATCAGCAATTACAGGTTAGGGGTTGTTTATGTTGATAGCTTGTCTTTTTGTAGAGCACAAGAGGGCCAGATCTTGTGTGGTGCTTAGAGTAACGTGGGTTAGCTTCAGAGCTGGTGCATTTTGCTAGCTGGCTAGCTACAAGGTTATCATATTCCTATTGTTGGTGATAGACAACGCTACGACTGGTTGGCCAGTGTCCCACTCTCTTTTCTCTCTTCTTTTCCAAACAAACATTCTAAGCATTTACAGGAGTTTGTCAGTATTTTCCACAAAACAGATTAATGGCAACAATATCCACCTGTTTAATTGGCAGTTTTATCTGATTTTGCTTTGACAGTCTGGTGCTCACCTTTTTGACAACTGGCAGAAGAGCTAGAAACAGCTACTAGCCCAGTAAGCTAGATAGCGGTGTCTGTCTTAGCGTGTTTGTCTGGAAGCATTTGGGTATTTAGCCATGTCTAACTATAGGTATGGAATTGCCGTGATAAATATGTGACGGAATATACTATTTGTCCTTTAAATAACGTTAAATACATGAACCAAAATAAGACAGCTTTGTGAGATGGGACAGAGGTACCCTGGATTTAACTTTCCAGGAAAGAGTTAAGATCTGTCACTGTCTCATTGGTTTGTCTAGTCAGGTGAGAAGGTCTGGTCTTGTCAGAGTGAGTAAGAGGTCGCAAAAAGTGTGTTTGTTCAGAAAAACATCTGGGTATACTGTTTTATGATAAAGTCGGCCAGGATGAGGCACGTAGGGTGTTTTTGCTTTGGTGTCAGATTGGCGTGTAATGTTGCAGGATATAAACACCAAGCCAAGACCTCAGCGTCTGTAGAATAAACACGGATCAACCTTCTCTCTCTCTCTCTCTCTCTCTCTCTCTCTCTCTCTCTCTCTCTCTCTTTCTTTCTCTTTTCACAGGAGACACATAAGGTGTATAGGCAGAAGTTGGAGGAGCTGACGAGCCTCCAGGCAATATGCAGCAGTGCCATCAGCAAACAAAGAAAAGGCCTTAAGGACCTTAAACTCAATCTGCACAAGTATGTCAGCACATCTTCAACATTATCATAACACACAACATTGACACTTACATACAACACTAATTATTTACTGTAGTAAGGCGACTCGATACATGAGAATTTTACTCACGTTACATAAGTATATTGATTTTTAGTGATAAATGAATGCAATGTATACAAGCATAAAATAGGGGGCCATATTTTGGTATGGTATGTCCGTAATATGGGCATTTGTATTATGGGGCCCTAATTTAGCGGATGGGTTTTGAATTGGTAGTTTGGAGAAATTCCAATCATAGCCCTGTTGTAAGGGCTTGCCAAGTGCTTTTGGTAGGAAATAGAACGAAAGAATGTGGAACAACATAGACCAAATTGCAAATCAGGTGTTAACAGTAACTAAATGGTGAAAGTGACCTTATGATGCCATTCAGTTAGTGTAAGCTGCATGTTTACTTTTTGGTCTATGTTGTAAAAAAAATCTCTTGTTCTCCTTCCTACTGACAGCACTCCGGTCCTAGCTCCCACAAAAGGGCTGTAATTGGAATTACTCCAAACCATCACTCCAAGTATCATACATGTGCAGAGTGTTACTCTTCTCAGTGCAAATGTACATCAACAGTGGAGCAACAAGAATAATGCTTGAGCCATGACTGTGATTCTGAAGTCTGTGAGTTTGGTCTGCACTTGACTAACACGTTTCATGACTGACACGCTTCTTGATACAGCCACACAGACTAGTGGTGTTGGTTCTTTGTCTTGAAGGCTCACCATTGCAACCACTTTCTTTAAAGCAAAAATGCACATCAGTGCTTTGTTTCCTTTCAAAACCAAACCAATTGTATGTGTTAAAAGCAAACAATCTCCAGCCTTATTAATAGGACTCTTTCCAGCACTTTGGAGAGTATACTGAAGGGCTGTAGTATAAATAGCCATGCTGTTTAGTCACACCACATATATCACATATATTTAGTCACACATTAAAGGAAAAGTTGGGTGTAAATCAATCCATTTCCCTGCTGGTTGTCGCATGATTGCTGTTGTTAGGAAAAATAACAACAAAATTTGGTACATGGACCGATTTTGCAAACCGGTAGCCAACACAGAAAGCTTGCTTGCCCTCATTAGTTGGTGTTAACTGCTGTTTTGCTATTTGGTCCATGTTGTATGAAGATTTCTTGTTCCTCTTCAACACTCGGTGAGTTTGAGCAACAGGGATGTGGGGTTAATTTACAACTAACTTTTTCCTTTAACTTGGAAAGGACTGGTGGGCACTCTGTCCTCATACTGTTTGTTTTTGTGATTGGCAGATGCGCTTTGACATCCGATGAGAAACAATCTGAGGAGCTAAAGGACATAGAAGTCCAAATAAAAGAGAAACAGCATGTCTTCTTTGACATGGAAGCATATTTGCCAAAAAAGAATGGGTAAGTATGTCCATCTGAAAAAAAACCTTAGTCAAATCAATCTGCTCTGCGTGCGTATGTACGTAAGTGTATGCGTGTGTTTGTGTGTTTATGTTGGGCCATTATGTATGTAACATGTTCCCACATGTTGTTGACATGTAGCTGATATACCATGGATGTGTTTCTCTAACCCCCCCCCCCCCCCCCTGCAGATTGTACTTAAATTTGGTGTTGGGAAATGTGAATGTAACGCTTCTCAGCAATCAGGCTAAGTAAGGTTTACATCATAAGTCATTTCCAAACACTTATATTATGTATATTTTCTGTATATCATATCCGTGTTCATGCTTTTAGTATTGATTTTTTTTTCCCCGTTACCTTTTTCCCTTGATCAGATTTGCCTATAAAGATGAATATGAGAAGTTTAAACTTTACATGACCATTATTCTGATGTTTGGTGCCATGGCCTGCCTATTCTTTTTCAACTATCGGTGAGCAGTTCGTCTTTTACTGTTATACTTCCCTTTAATATCTTGGATGGGATAGTTTCTGTCAGTGTATCTATTGCTCTGATGAAGTGATGCTAAATTGTACTGTTCCTCATGTCGTAATGGTGGGTTTTATCAGCTAGAGCAATATTTGAAAGTGTAGTAATTGCAATTATCTTCTTTTTGGCTGTGTGCATGGGTTTTAATAGGAATTTGTTTACATCATCAAGTTGATGATGCAGATTGCAATTATACTCTCATAAAACATGACTCTTTTCCTCCAGTGTTACAGATGAAATCTTCAATTTTTTACTTGTTTGGTACTATTGCACACTGACGATAAGGGAGAGTATATTGATCAGTAATGGTTCACGGTGAGTCCAGCCTTTCTTCTTAGATGTTTAGGGATGGGTCTTTAGACAGTGCCGTTGCTAACATCTGTCGTTGTCTCAGCTGTTCTACTATTCCACCCAATGGCAAAAGTACCAAGACTGCAAAGGACATTGGCAACCACACTGTCTAGAAACTACAGTTAGAAAATATCAGTGGAATCAACAGAATTGGATTTTTACTAGTTCACCTAATGGAGACCTTTGTATGAATCCAGTTATTGCTTTGGTCATTTGTTCTGCCCACAAAGCCCCTTCTATTTATGCGTGCTGTTGAGTAAGAGCCAGGGCTAGAATTTCACACAGGCCCACAAAGGTTATGACTGTCATTGACCCTTACTCAATCCATTACCAACAGCTGCTTTTTTTCTCAGGGGTCTTTAGACATGTGTTATGAGATTTGTAATGTGATGAATTTGGTCCTTTGTGACAGAATTCCTTCACACCTGCAGGGAATTACCATGTCTTATCAGTTTAGTGTAATCCATTCTACCTTCTTTATCCAGCCTGTTTGTTGGTAGAAACAACCTGATGGACTAATTTCTGTAGTCTAAATGTGTTGGAGAAGATGTTTAAAAGCCTGTGCTATACCTTTTCTATGTTGTGTTGTGAAGGCTCTTATGTGCTTGTGTTTTGCATGCTTTTCAGAATTAAAGGATGGTGGGTTTTGCATCATTACGTCTCTACCTTCCTGTCTGGGGTCATGTTGACCTGGTAAGGAGCAACGTCTTAAGCTTTCCACCTCATCACTGCAGTGTTCTCAGTCAGTCCTTTCACAGAGCAGTTATGCCTGTGTCTCCCTGCCTGTGCTGAATACGCATACAGTCAGTTAACCAGGTAGTCCATAGAGTCAATTAGTAGCTTAGTAGTGGCTACACAGTGGTTACACCTTTTGTCACCTCGACCCATTGTCATACGGAGCTGAGTGGGACCAAAATTTAGCATATTGTATGTGTGCCTTAATTGTCCATACTTCACTGTGGTTGTCACTGCTTTAAGTATTCGCTCTTGGTGATGCGGTCAAGTGAGCACGTGGACTGAATGTTCTCACCTTTCATTATGCCTGTCAGTTGTTATTTTAGTTATGTTCACATGGTGAATAGATGCATTGTCTACCTGTGTCCACACCAGTTGTGACTATGGTGAGGTGGTCCATAGGTTACAGCTGTGGTCACTGCGATGACTGCTGACTGCTATTGCAGTAAGCCTGACTCTTTGGCATTGTGGTCAAGATGTAGATACAAGCTCAGATACAAGCTAAAGCCAGGTGGACTCACTGCTGTCTCCCTCGCCTACACCTTTTCTGTCAGGTAGCCCGTAAAGTAGTTATTTACACAAGGCAGTATTTCCAGAGTGGGTTGAGGTCAATATTCATAGATCTTTTGTAGTTCCCTGTGCTTTAGTGCGTAGCGTCTCTCCCGTCTGTCCATAGAGTAGTGATTTATCCACTGCCTCTGTCAACACTTCACAGTTCATCGTTCTGTTGCTAGTTATTTACACAAGGCAGTATTTCCATGTGCTCACATGTTGAATGTTTCTTATCTGTCCATAAAAAAAGCTGTTTATGAGTTGCATTGTCTACCCTGTGTTCACTGCTACCAAACCTGTCCAATGTCCTTTGAGTTGTCATCAGCAGTCACCCATGCTGAGTTGCCCTGGTTCACAGTGTTGCAGCCAGTTAATCTGTTATGTGTGTTCATTTTACACACGACTGGGTTGCTCATGCTGCGTTTGGGACTTGGGACCGAAGATCATCTTTTGAAAAGTGGACTAAGGAACTAATTTGTTAATTTAGTGTTTTTGTGTTTCAGGCCAGAGGGACCAATGTATCAAATGTTTAGAAGTCAGTTCCTGGCTTTCTCCATCTACCAGAGTAAGTCCATTTCAGTTTCTGTGTGTGTTTCTTCCACAAAAAATGTTGTCCATTTACCAGAGTGAGTGATTTATCCTTATCATTATTAACTAAACCATTGACTATAGTTAATCTGACCACCAAATGAAGTCTGCTTGTTTGAAAGCTTCAACACATTGATGAGGGGTGAATGCCATTTGTTCGTTAGTCATGTTCGAAAGTTAATTAGTAGTTAATAGATGGTTGCTTGTGTTACAGGTTTTTTACAGTTTCTTCAGTACTACTACCAGAGTGGCTGTCTGTACAGGCTGAGGGCGTTGGGCGAGAGAAATCAGCTGGACTTGACAGTTGGTAAGAGGAGTGTCTTGGCCTGTGGCCTGATTAATAAAGAAACATAAATGGGCTGTACTGACTCCATTCCCAATCAGTGATCAGAGCTTCAGTTTTCAGCTTTCAGTGTTTCATAATAAAGCTGTTTTCGTCACTCTTATTTAAAAGAGAGGGAGAAATGGAAATGAATGACTATGTGCCTTCTCTGTTTCTGGTGTGATAGCAAATTTTAAATGGATGACAAAGTAGGAAGTAGTAGGAAGTGCTCTTTTGGAAGTGTGTGGATGTGTACCTCTCACTCGTGCATCTGCCATTCTTTGGTATGATGGGTGTGACCAAAAAAAACTACTTTCCATGGAATTGACGTGGAAAATAACCGGTTCTGCTGGCTGATTGTTCCAAAGAGGGACTAGTCATAAATAAAATGTGTGACGTGCTTCCAAAGTTTGTGTTTCTGCATGTGCCGTCATGCTGTGTCAGCTCAGCTGCAAGGCAGTAAATTTTCACAGTACATTCCTCACCTTTTTTGGGGGGGGTGTTGGACACCTTTTTGGACTGGGAGCCACCAAGCTCTTGTGTGTCCCTCATGCTGTGTCAGCTGACATGCACCCCAGCCCCTCCTCCCCTCTCCAGAGCTGGACAGAGCTATAGGCTTAGGGGCCCCAGGGAGCACTGTCGCGTTAGAGGCCCTGAAAGGCATGCAGTGGCAAGCAGTGGTGGTTGCTCACATGGAATAGTCTTCTTGAAAACATATATGATTCTTATATGTCCAAGTAGAATAATTTAAGGACCATAGAAGTCACTATATCTAATTTGTGTAATTTCAGCATACAGTTTATTCTGTAAGACACAATCAGACATGCTGTTTGTCACTCGTTGCTAATCCCCTCAAAACTTGGGAATAGTTGGACTCTCAACACTCAATGTTTTACGTTAGCCACCCATAGTCTGTCATGGCTGTTTCGCTCCTCATCTCCACCTGTCTCACTGTGGATGTTGGGTATTGGGGGTAGCGACCCAGAGGTGTGTGGGGCAGAGAGCTAGCTTAGTCCATGACACAGTGTGTGGATGAACTCTATCATTACTGCCTTAATCCTCACATCCATGCGGAATGCCGTGAAAGATGGACGTTCACACGTGTCTCACGCATGTCTGCCGTGATTGGCCAATTCCAGCTAATATGTCCGATGCAGAGTGCATATGCATGCGATGCATAGCATGTTACAACTTGGACAAATAACTGACTTAATATCTAAGTTCAGTATGAAATGCTATGGTAGAGGTTGGCGGGTTTTCTCCCTGGGACTAGGACCAATGACAACCAAATTAGTTGTAGTCTTTTTCTGCAGTGCTATAGAGCCTTTCAGCAGTAGAAACAAAAACAATGCCTAAATATCTAATGCCTATATACTCCCAAACTACTTCCGCAATATTTATATCCCATCAAACAGCCTTAGAAATCCCTGAGAGGGGTCCGCTTGGAATGTTAAAACAGAATCCTGTAGGAACAGCTATGACACTAATACAGTAATTTCCTGAGTATAAGCCGCATCGTGTTTAAACCTCAGGTCAGTGTTTTATACAAGCTAAAAAAAACAAAACTATGTTTTAACCTCACCCGTGTATTAACCTCACCCGTGTATTAACCTCACCCACATATTAACCTCACCCACATATTAACCTCACCCGTGTATTAACCTCACCCGTGTATTAACCTCACCCATATATTAACCTCACCCACATATTAACCTCACCCACATATTAACCTCACCCATATATTAACCTCACCCGTGTATTAACCTCACCCGTGTATTAACCTCACCCGTGTATTAACCTCACCCATATATTAACCTCACCCGTGTATTAACCTCACCCATATATTAACCTCACCCACATATTAACCTTGTTTACTACACATTAGTAGCAAATCTTGATTTCATGACAAAGTAGAATGATGACAAGAAATACATTCCCATGTGTAGCCCTCACCCATGTATTAACCTCATAGATAATTACATTTTGCAAAATCAATGTATTAACCTTGGTTAATAATCAGGAAATTACGGTTGTCAAATCCTCTTGAAATGGTTTATAGATGATAAACAATGTTGCTTCTTGCGTGTTTGTGTGTGCTCATTTTCCAGAGGGCTTCCAGTCGTGGATGTGGAGAGGCCTCACCTTCCTGCTCCCCTTCCTCTTCTTTGGCCATGTGAGTCTGTGAAGCCGACCTCTAGCCTCCAGGCTTACACCCTGACCCTTCACAGCCAAGGGTTAAAATTGACTGACTTAATTAAAATATGGATATCTTCCAGTAACAGATGAATTTAGATCGCATTAAGCAAGCACTCTTTGAGAAATCATTATTATGTGTCGCAGCAGTCCCATTTAGCTTGCATTTGGCTGGTGACTGGTGTCTAGTGCTAATTGAATGCCCTGCAGTTACATGAGATTTTTCTCTCTGTTGCTCTGGCCTTTCAGTCTTAACACTCATGCTTGGCTTTCAGCAGCCTAAGAAAGAGTCTAGCACACATTAACACCCAACTGGCATGGAGTATATTAGCCTGATGTATGCTTTCACAGCTGTTTACCACTCCTCGCTTGTTTAGAAGAATGTTTATTGTTTTATTTGCATAAGACTGTGGATTGACGCATGTGCCAATGTCAGTGTTGTATTACTGTGTGTGAGGACCTCATGGCTGATGAGGGCCCATTATTACAAAGAACTAGCCAAACATTCTTTACTACCCCTGAATAATTTCTGACTGACTAACTCGGCAGACTCAGAGTCTCTGTTGCCTCACAACATTCCATACATGACCTTCAGTCCAGAAGAGGTCGAGATGACCCCCTGTGACGGGGAGGTTCACGTGGGAGAGTAGTGTGTGTGAGCGATATATCACAACTGTGATTTAATTAGACAATAAGAATCACACTGTAAAGTACCTATTAATAACAGTCATATTTACTTTATCCTGATCTTAGAGGAGGGGTTAGTCTTCATGACTGGGACAGAAAAAGCTGTGGGGTGACATGGATTTTCTCTCTCCCTCTCTTTCTCTCTCTCTCTTTCTTTCTTTCTTTCTTTCTTTCTCTCTCCTCATTAGTTCTGGCAGTTGTATAATGCAATTACCCTATTTAAGCTGGCAAACCATGAGGACTGCAGGGAATGGCAGGTAAGGGTCGGGTGCCTGATCCCGTTTGATTTGACTTCATTTCCTCAGAGCACCAAGCAGACAGAATAACATTTGCCTTAGCATTTTCATCATTGTCCACGAGGTGTGATCATTAAAGCATGGCCTCTCCTTAGAGACCCGCTTGCATTCAGAGCGACAGTAGGAAGGACTTCTGCATGTGGCACTGAGGTGTGTGTGTGTGTGTGTGTGTGTGTGTGTGTGTGTGTGTGTGTGTGTGTGTGTGTGTGTGTGTGTGTGTGCGCATCTGCGTCTGCTCATTTACAGGTGTTCATGCTGGCGCTGACCTTCCTGGTTCTGTTCCTGGGGAATTTTCTCACAACTGTCAAAGTGGTCCACCAGAAGATCCAAAAGAACAAACAGAAGCTAAAAAAAACAGACTGAGCTGGAGGCACATCTTTGTGTGTGTGTGTGTGTGTGTGTGTGTGTGTGTGTGTGTGTGTGTGTGTGTGTGTGTGTCTGTGTGTGTCCACATGTGCATGCGTGTGTGTGTGGCGGGACTTGAGATGACAAATTGAGGACAGGACCGGGACATAAACAGAGTGGCCAGTAGTGAAACAGAGAGTGATCATTACATGATGCCACACACACCACTCATTCAAGACTTTTGGGGAAAGAGGGACTGGCAGTGAAGAACTGTTCTGGGTAGGGAGGGGTTAGGAAACGGTGAACCTACAGGTCTCACGGCAGCTGTGGTCACGTGTGGTTCCTTTGCATTTGATTGTTTTTGTTTTGTCGTTTTTATTTCTGTTTATCCTGTTTCTTGTCTGATTTGTCTATTCGTTTACATGCAACAGAAACACTAAACGGGTCGGTTCTGAGTGATGGTATAAGCAGACACTACTGTGTAAGTCCTGTTCTGAAAATGAATCAGGACAACTGAGGGTATGCATTCAGGAGTTTCTGTTCTTTTTGATTAATTCTTGTTTTTTTATATATATATTGTGCATGGACATTTAATGGGAGCCCCACACCTCACCTCAACCGATGGGAAGAAGACAAAACACGCGTTGGTGGTGGTGGTGAATTTAGCGGTTGAGGAGAGCTGGAGTGGTAGAAGATAGGACACTGTAGAGATCCTCTAAAGGGAAAAGCTCAGTGGCTCATTGTGTGTAGGCTGTGACTGCTGCTCTTAGTGCCATTGGACATGCACAAAACTACATGCTGAACAGCTGCAACTGTGCAGCCTCCTTTTCATTTGGCTGGATGTTTTGATTTTTATGATGCAACACCACACACACACACGACACACACACACACACTTCCACACACTTTCACTTCCACTTCCCACATACACTTCCCTAATGGTGCGCTGTCGATCATAGAACACATGTAGTTTAACCCTCATTTGAAGCCAGTGATCAGAGTAGTAATTCAGCCCACATTGCATTGGGGAAGACATTCACATTGAGACCAAGCACTTACAAAAAGACTAAAGAGGACTAGGCCTATGAAGCTGCCATGTTTGTCAGGCAGTGCACTACGGGGAGGCCCAGACTATGCATTGAATTATCACCACTGGGCCCATGCGGCGTTATGCATCTCTTCCAGATCTTCCGTTGTCGCCCCTCTAAAGTATTGAACTGTGTTCTCTTGTTTCTCTTGACAGTTTATGCTCTGGTGGTGCCATAAATGCAGACCCCTTAGACAAGGAATGCAAGATCGATTAAGTCAAATTGACTGAAAATTTATTTACATTAAAAAATTGACATTAATGTTTGATGTTTGAGGGACTCGATTGTGTCAAATTTATTGTCGGGATGAAATATTAAGGTTATTTGATGCGGTCTGTTCCAGAGTCAGCCTCCTCTGATTTTACTCTAATTGTGTACTGTGAAACCATATTCTGCTGCTAGCACAGCTACTGTGATGGTTTAGGACTGCTTGGGGTGTTCATTGCAAAACGCTTCAAACAAGGACTATTGGCCATTGTGCAAGTAGGCAAGGGGATGATGGTACTAGACAAGCTGATGTTGATGATAAATGTGGCTTTCTGGATCCAGGTGGGCATTTTTGGGAGCGGCATGCTTGCCTGTTGCCTTACCCCCCCGCCCCCCTCTCAGCAAGCCCCTCTCCTCAGACATTAAAGCAAGCTCCCTCATTATGTGACAATAAATAAGTAGGTCACTGAATATGTTTCTGAGATACTGTCTCTGGAAAATGTCCTTTTTTTTACTCTTTTTCTTTAGTTGCTGGGTGTCAGGTGCTTACGCATGACGAAAAAAATACAAGCAAGCAGTTGTATGTCGTGACACCACTGTCATTATCCCCACAACATGCGATACTTGTGTGTGTGTGTGTTTGTGTGTGTGTACATGAGTGCGTGCGTATGGTCAGAGCCATCTTCAGGCCTTCTGCTTTCCCCAGTAATGACTGCAATCTGTGCCTACAACCTAAGCCTAGAGACTGGAACAAAATGCAGGGTGGAAGGTGTTATATTTGTTTGTTTATTTTTCAGGTCTCCTTGCATTCACATGTTCACTGTACATTGCTGGACATCAGAATAAAGCAATTTGGATCAGAATCTTATGAAATGAGTGTTCTTTTAGCCTCTCATGATGGTAACCTACACTTGGAAGTGTCGCCACATAACACATTAGGCCACAAGAGGGAGTTCCTGCAGTACTAATTAAGACAGTCTAATGCATACAGATCGCCTGTGCTGCTATGCATTTATTTCAAGCCTCATGCTTCCCTCCAAAAAGAGAGCGCCTGCATGTTTTTCAATGCAATTTGTTAAAGCTATTGTTCACCAAAGACACGTGTCAAGTCTGCTGAACAACTGTCTCTTCAGTTTTACAATGTTGTGTTTTAGGTGTGCACACAAGAAGCGCTTTTGTGCATCTCAAACTCACCCAGAGGCTCAGGCGTTAAGAATGAGCCAGTGGAGGGTAGGCTAATCCTCTTTGATGTTTGGGATGTACTCGTCTTAAACAACGCAGCCATGCTGAACACTGGATAAAGAAGCAGTGTCTCTGCTATTCAGGATCTGCAGTGACTTGCAGTCAGACAGTATGATGCAATTCCCCTCTCTCTCTTTGTAGTCCATCACTCCTATCTCTCTTTATGTTATACAGCTGAAAGAACGTGTTGGTATGGATGGGTTACATCATGTAGATGTAGAAATTCCATATCATGATCCATTACATATTCACTATCAAGAATGTGTCACATTGTGATATTGTGACATCAATGATATGTTAAAGGAGAATCAGTGTGAATCAATCCATAGCTCTGTTGTTGAAGTTCACAAAGTGCTGTCTGTTGGAAAAAGAACTAGACAATATGATACAACAGTCGTCTTGTTCAGTGTATCGGTAGGCCTATTTGCACAGCAAGGTTTATTGCAAGGTGTAATATTCTGTAGGTATCTAGGCTTAGTTGAATTTCTCTGTTCATCAGCTACATGCAAGTGTTACAGGTTTAGATAGTGAAGTATCGCAGAAAGGTTTTACTGATGCCAGCACCAACATTAGATTTCACTTTAGCTCAATATCATCAAAAATACAATTAAATGAACAACCCTGTGATAAAATTTTAGGCATATTACCCATCCCAACGTTTTGGAATCACCAAGATTTTTGTACTGATGAATTTTGATTTTGTGTACTTAATCGGAATGCTCAGCTAATTCTTTCAGCATGTTGTTAGGTCTTAAACCAGGCCTCAGAAACGTCTTGTTTACATTGTTAATTTATCAAAAACAAACAAAAAACAAGATAAATAAATGAATAAATAGTCTTATTATCATGCTTTTTACCAAAAAGACCAGAAGAAAAAAATAGTTTGAAACTCAAAGACCAAAAGCGTTGTATTTCTGTGTATTGAGTGTTTAGGCTATTTGTAAACCTATTAAGGATAGCTGTATGTGAAGAATGCCTTATGGCTCTGAATTTGATGTGTTATTATTTTGCCTCTGAGGACAACCTCAAGTAATGTTTGACCCTGTCTCTTGGCCATCATCTTTCAGAATATCCCCATAGCCTAGAACATGTATTACAGTATAGCCTTGTGTGTTTGCTCTGTAAGTGTGGTTTCTTGTCCAGTAGGAGGCAGTATTACTGCATTTACCACAAATCCGCAGCTTATTCCTGGAAAAGGAGAGTAATCAACTATAAACCCTGACAAACAAAATGCTTTTCAACTTTTTCAAAACTTGCCATTAAAGATATGTTGTTCATGCTGAGTATTGTTTTGGGCTGGGTTTGAGTGTGCAAATGTTCTCATGTGTGTATTCCAAAGTGACACATACCAAAACAGCCTGTCAAGTCCGCCAACTCCAGTATGCTGACATGCGGAAACTCAACCAGAAAGTAGGCTATGTCGCCTGTGTTAAGTCTGCAAACCAGTTTGGTGCCCTACATAACCTGTGAAGCTGAGTCACTGTGTGTACAAAATTCATTTTATTATCAAAACAAACCAACAATAGTAATAGTAATAGTAGAACTGAGGGTTGTGCAAAGGAAAATCCTTACAAAAAAAGTATGAGTTAAGAAATCATTATCCAAGGCACCGTTGCTTCAGTTAACATACCTGCCATTATCATTATTGCTACCAGTTTGACACAGGTTTGAACCCATCGAGATGTCCAGCCAAATGTATAAGGAGTCTTTTGTTCAGTGGTTTAGCCACACCACTTTAGTACTAGCAGCGTAAACATATGACCCAGCAGATATCCCAGAATTCCCTTATGGCCGCAGATTCATACAGATGTCCCAGAATTCCCTGTGCCAGAAGAAGGCTCATCCATGGTGCTCGTCTTCCTCGTCTGCATGAAATCCCTCTGTGAGAGTGAATGGCTATGCAACTCAACAGTCCCTTAAGCCAGCATGCAGAGAGGTGCCTGTCCTCTGTATGGTTACTCATCAGCACAGCCACAAAAAAGCCTGAGCATCACTACCAAACTACCATAGGACCTCAGGGTACCAAACCACTACAGGGCATCACTGTAATGCAAAACATTTTCTCCAATACAAATCCTGAGAAACATATGAAAATATACTTTTTTAAAAATACACTACGAAAGTACCTACGTCATGTGGTTCATTAACAGGCACATAAGTGCAAAGCAAGGTTCGCCAGCACCTGCTTCAGACTTAAACACTCGGTTCCTAACATGAGAACATGTTCTTTGGGTTTTTATGGTTCCGCATGATTCTGTTGTCACAGGATGGAGCAGTTCTTCTTCTTCTTCCTCTGCCTGTTCTTGCGACGGATAGCCAGCGCTCTCTTGGTAGCCTCTCGGAAAATGTCCTCCACGTTCTCCCGGTACTTGGCAGAACACTCCAGATAGACGTCAGCCTGAATCTGCTGCCGAGTCGCTTCGCCCTGCACACAACAGTAAACAAACACACACATTATCCACTGGTCACTTAAGGCACCACACACACATACACACACACACACACACACACACACACACACACACAGACAGACAGACTTCATCTACAACAGTGCACATACTGAAGTCATCAGCTGGTCACCTGGTCACTCTCTACACACACACAGAGTAGATATACACTGCTCAAAACACATACAGAAGTCATCAGTTAGTCACTACACGATACACACACATGCCACTGGTTACAGTAGACACACACAGAGTACTATTAGTGCACATACAAAAAGCTGAACTGAAAAACACATCACATGAAGCAGGGACAGACATGACTGGTGTGTGAAATTAAGAGTGTGTGTTTCCAAAGACAGGAGCATAACCATGTTTGAAGGAATTAAGTGGTCACTACCCATTAAATACAGTGGTCTTCATACATGGTTATGCTACTGTCTTTGGAAACACACACTCTTAATTTCACATACCAGTCTTGTCTGTTCCTGTTGCATGTGATTAGTGTGAGTTTTTCAGTGTACACTGGAAACTCACACTAACCACACACACACACACACACCAGATATGGACTTATCACTACACACACACATGACTGTTGACACACACTGATGTCTCCACACAGACTGCTCAAGTATCAGTCTTTCCACACTGTCATCAACCACTGGTCATTTCACACATCATTTAGGTCTTAACCATACACACACACACACACACACACACACACACATACAAACCCAAACACACACACCATTCATGCATCAACTCAAAACAATGCACAGACAGCTGAACCATATCAAAGCTGTAACAGAAAACCTTGCACCAACTTAAAACCATATAACTGAAGCATATCAACAAAATAAAATAAAATAAAAATAATAACACAAAAAATTGCCTTGCTGCAATAAGATTATCAGCATAGGCCACGCAGTCAAGGTCTGCTAACTAACTGACTAGCCATGAGAGAGGCCTTGGGGAAAGGACATACAGAAACACTCTACCAGGTCCACATCCCCTCTAGGTTTTCTGTGGGAAATATCTCACATAAGGCATTCCAGTAAAACATAAATCAGTTCTCATCATTCCTTATCCTATAGTATACGTATTGTATATAATGTATCCTATGTCAGACTAGATCAGGATTAGAACAGAGCTGTAAACTGTGAATTCTCATATAGCTGTTAAATAGGGGAAAAATCCATATTATGGATGTGACAGAAAATGAGTAAGCATAGTATTTTATTTAAATATTTTGTACAGTAATTTCCTGAATATAAGCCACACCATGTATAAATCTCAGGTCAATGTTTTATGCAAACCAAAAAAAACTAAATCATGCATTGACCTCACTCATGTATTACCTCAGTTTACTACACATTACCAATTGAATCACAATCAGGTGGAATGATGAAAAAAAAATGCAATCCTGTATATAGCCCTCACCCATGTATAAACCTCATACATGAAGACATTATACAAAATCAATGTATTAACCTTGGTTAATAATCGGGATATTATGGTATATATTTTTCATATAACCTCTACACATTCTCAAATCTATTTCAAATTCCAGTAATCTTTTTGGCGTTATGCATGTGACAAAAAAATCCACATGGGATGGAATTGCTCTGGGACATAAACTGTTGAGTACTGGCTGAATACAGGTGAATTCAACAATAGCTGTGGTATCTGATGTAAACTGTTACCTGCATATAGGTGATTGGTTCTTGTCCGGAGGCTTTCAGCTTCCTGGCGTGCTCCTTGTCTTTCCTGAGATCTGTCTTGCATCCAATCAGAATGAGAGGAACGTCCCGGCAGAAGTGATGGACCTCGGGGAACCACTAAGCGAGAAGAAACCACAAACTGTCTGTACTCTCCATAGTATCTGTATAATTTAGTAGACTTTGATCATCTATTGTACAAAACAAATGATTGATCAATGCTTGAAAGCACTCATCAATATATTTTACAACAATATCCATGTACGTTATATAAAAATAATTGTATATTAGTGTTCATGCAATTGCCTAATTTACTGAAATAGTAGTAGCCTGATTAAAATTAGTTGAAAAACTGAATTAACAGCACCAATGTCTCTGTAATGCTGAATGAGTAAATGTGTGTGTGGCGGGAGGGGTGTTGGGGGCATCACAAGTTTTCCCCCTCTTGAGGAAGAGATGCTGGTATATCAGAGTAAAGCAGACATCCCTTCTGCCAGAGCATTACCATTTCACTTTTAACTGGAAACCCGTCTTGACTTGGCACCAATCCAAAGGCCATATACACCTCCCACCTCATTTTCTTCGTATGTGTGTGTGCGCACATTTTCTTTATGTATGTGTGTGTGTGTGTTTGTGTGTGTGTGTTGCTAAGTACGCCCTGAATGTTTTCTTATTTTATGACCCTGAGTGTGTGTGTGTGTGTGTAAGGTGTGTTTCAGGCCTGAGTGTGCTCATTGTTTTTGAAACTCTGTGTACTCGCGAGTGTGTGTGTGAGAGAGACAGACAGAAATAGAGAAATATAGACAAATAGAGAAATGTTTGTGCATGTTCTTGTGTGTGTGTTTATGTGTGTGTTTGCTGCATGAGTGTGTGTTGTGTGTGCTTGTGTGAGTCTATATGTGTTTCCATGTCAGCTGTGTTCTGGCCCTGATGAATGTGTCCACTTTTCCCTGAGGTTGCTGGTGTGCATTCCTACTCTGTGACCCATGACTGCTTATTGGAAGGATAACTCCCATGTGCTGCTCACGGTGGGACACACTGCTGCCCTGTTGCCCTGGTCTCAGAACCCAGAACACACACACCCTGAAGGAGAATCTCTAATTGGTTTTACGATCATTCGTAATAGGATCCTTTAATCATGCGAGGTCTTGTATGATTGAGTCACCCTGATCACTGAAAAATGTCTCAAGCCAAAGCTTTTTGGAGTCAAGAGCAGCACATTATCTCATAACAGATTGTGCAAGGTCTCCTCTTCCCTTTTTTCAACTTCTCTCCTTCTCAAACACAGACTGTTACTATCTTCTCTCTCTTTCTTTCTATCTCTCTATCACTTCATTGAGTAAAGGATGACTGACTTTGCATGTATCATGTATCAGCTGCCCTATCTCATGAGAGTACCTTGATTGTGACGTTGTCAAAGCTGGTGGGGTTCATCACGTCGTAACACACCAGTACCATATCTGCATCCTGATAAGACAGAGGCCTCAAGCGATCATAGTCTTCTTGGCCTGCAGGAGAATCGCATGTTAATAAGTCCGGATGTCCGGTAACGACACATTCATGCAAAGTCAGAGTGGAAATGATGTCAAGTTCTTGTCACCACAGTCTGTTTCACAACATATAACATATATATGAATGCAGTGACACAAATCTAAAACATCATGGCAGTATCTAGGGAGAGAAGTATAAACACAGATCCTAACTCTGAGAGACAGTTTAAAATGTCACCTGTTACTCTCCACCCCACCCTCAGCTTCAAATAGTTCATCTGAGATCACGCAGAGTTTTATTGAGAAGCATAGCGTGCATGTTCTTGAGTTTCGTCCACGCTTTGCTGGTTCATTTGTTGTGATGTTTGTGTTGTGCATGAATGCTTCTTTGGCTTGCACAGGTAGTCAGCTTCAGGGCTGTACTGACCTGATAGTTTACCATGACACGTTTTGTCATCAGGGAATAAATATAATAGTGTTAAACAGCCTGCAAAGGAATGATCTGATTTCACACAGAGGGCTTAGTGCTTTTAGATGTGGCTCAGTGTGTGTGTGTGTGTGTGCGTGCGTGTGGGCATATATATGCATATGTACAGTGTGTGTGTGTGACCGTGTGTAGGGAAAGGCTAGCTGAAGCAATCTCTCCTGTTCGTGTGACCACGCTAAGCTCCATCTGCACTCTTGATGATCAAGCAGCAGAAAGGGTTTCAGAACACACATGCAAGAGACAGCACTCCCAACCACATCCTGTTGAGTACTTCCTCTTCCTGTGCAGCAGAGAGGCCTCTGAATGCAGTCACACACAGATAAGCTACAGAGTGTGAGGGAAGCTTGGGCCATGGGGACAGACAGTGCGGAGTCGAGTCAGATAGCCACGTCATGCCACACAACACATGTGAGAGGGCCTGACAAAGATCCTGTGTGTTGAAACCTTGCCTGTTTATAGTAAAACATAGAATTTGTGAGGCTGTGGAGAATGCCGACCTTCTCCCTCTCCCTATTTGACATGCATGTCTAACACCTGTAAACACCTTTTTAGATGTGCGGATCACTCCTCTTCACAATACTGCCCAACACGTGCCATAAGCATACTTTTTCTATGGGCCACTCCTATGTGAGCTGATTGTCCTGCATTAGTATCAATTACAGTATTTACTCCTCTCAGACAGGCCTATTGTAGCAGGTTCCAAAGTCTGTGATATCTGGGTCAATGCTGATTAAAGGTGACTGAAAAGAAACTTGTTCATGTTAATGCATCTTGTTTCACATCAGAAATGCGGAAGGGCAGTGTATAAATATTGACTTCCTCCTGATAGAGGTCCCACCTAAATGTTCGAATGTGAAACTTCCTCATTTTCTAAGATAGGATAATGGACAGGCGTGCACCTTTTCTCTTTTCACATATCTGTCCAGCCTGCTAACATTACTCTGTGAGTGACTAAACAACATGAAAGAGTTTCATTCACCCAGGATGGGTTCAAGGCAGTGGTGGGGAAAAAAACATGGTTGCTATGCCAATTAATAAACAGCGGCCCACAACAAAGGATGAATTATGCAGCTTTCTCTCCTGACCTCTGCTAAAGGACAGCATGATTATTCTGTTCAGCAGCACCCACACTAAATACAGAGCTCTTGTCAGCTCCCCGCACTTTGACCAATTTCCACTGATGCCAGAAGGCCTCCAGCTCATCTACACCCAGAATGTTCTGCCATTTTTTGAAAACATCTGGGTTGTTTATACTTTTACTTAGCAAATATTGTTCTGGCCTTCTCAGAACACATATCAATGTGGACTTTCAGGGTGTATAAAGTTGTAAAAAATCCATCAAGTGTGGGTTACGTTGGTAACCACTACCACATCCTGCTAGAGCAGTGTTCTCAAAACACGCATTACACATCCTGTTAGTCTAAACAAGGTATAAACCATTCTAAGAACTGATTTGAGCTGACTTTAGTTATTTGTCTTGGAACTCACATTTACACAGGCCTGTACTCATGTTTTAACATCAAACATCTGTGATCATTTCACAGGTGTGTAAACCAAAACACTAACCAAGATATGTTGTCCTGACAAAGTATCATTTGTCAATAACTTCAATCAATTGAAGGTTTAAAGTCTTGAGAGGCCTCTGTTTGGTTGAAACAACACCACATTGATTCATTGATTGGCATTACTGACTTCTAACAGAGCACTTTGTTGTTCCGCATTTGATTTAATGAAGGAAAGGCTGGGTTTAAATCCCCCCATGACCTCTGCTTATTCACCCTCTCCTGATCAAAGTCTACACAGGCCCTGGCATTGTGCTATATACCCCACATAAAGCCTGGCTGAATCATCACCACCACACCTCACCAGTGACACGCTCCCTCTCTCTTCCTCTCCCTGTTTCTTGGCCAGTGGTGCTGTGCCCACTGAAGCTCCAAAATCATATACTGTAATTGGCTAGCAAAAACGCCCTTGCACTGGAAGCCAGCCAAATGCCTTATTCACTGAGACATGGACCACACAAAGGCATGATCTCAGGTGTGGCCCAAGACGGGCCAGGTCGTCTGACTGCCAGCACACCTACCTGCCGTGTCGTACAGGTTGAGCTGAATCTCCTTCCCTCCATGGGACACTGTGGTAACATACTTCTCAAACACAGATGGGGCATATTTCTGGGAGAAAAAAATAACAATATTAGTTGTTTCTGCTCAATGAGATTTGTAAAACACAATTATGAGTTAACAAGTGAATGCAATTAGTGAAAAGCTGTGACAAACATATTTTTGGCTGGTTTTGGTATCTTCACACAATTATGTCTTTGTCTGAAACAACCTCTTTACCACTGAAATGACACAACACCTATTATGTTCCACTGACAGAGTTCATAGAGACATTATTATATATGGGAACAAAAGGCAGTTTAACTTTACAGGAAGAGCATCTACATAGGCTGAAAAAGTAGGACATGAAGTAGAATGTGACTCCACTGACAAGTAGATATCCTGTTAACACCCTGTCATGAGGCTGGCCAGGGCAAGGCAGAAAGCAATTTCACAGTAGGTGTTGATTAAGTTGCATTAAGTTCAGTCATTTCAGTTAACAAGTTTATAGGAAGTGTCAAAGGTCCTCATTTCAATATATTTGCACAACACACTGCAGTAATAGTTCCCTCCTTGGTTTCTGTTGAGTTTGTAATATAACGATTAAAAACCAGCCCCAGAATGAGTGATGTGTGTCACTTTGACAGTGTCATCTGTTCTGTGGTGTGTTTCATACCGATACATTAGTTTCTTTAAGAAGATCTTAACCTTCTCCAGAGTCAAGTAATGACTGCTTTCCACATGGTAATCACAGTGAGCGAGTATTGGCTGCTGTGTGTGTGTATTTGAGCCCTCATTACCTCATGGTAATCCCAGTGAGCGAGTATTGGCTGCTGTGTGTGTGTCTTTGAGTCCTCATTACCTCTGGGAAGTCTCCTTTGGCGTAGACCATGAGCAGTGAGGTCTTTCCACAGCCTCCATCACCCACGATCACAATCTTCAGCTCATCTCTCTTGACAGGGCTGGATTTGCCGTTGGCCACCACCGCCGACCCGTTTTGTGTCATGGTCCACACCACAGGTGAAGCTCCAAAGCGGAGCCTAGAGAATCACCTGCTCAGCTCAGTCCAGCCCAGTCCAGCTCAGCTCGTATGATAAATGTTCAGTCAATAGCACTACACAGCATGTCTCTGATGGAGCCTGTTAGCCTGTCTATCAGCCAGCGTGTGTGTGAGTGGAGAGGGAGGAGGCTTGGCTCGTCTGTCTGCCTGTCTGCTGTAGGTGAGTCCCCGGCCGGCCCCACATTCATTCCACCCCACCTCTACGTCTCTCTCTCTCTCTCTCTCACCACGCGCCTCACCTCGCTCCACAGTGAAAGCACAGTGCCGGCTGACGTATGAATCCACTGCCACCGCCTCCTCCACTGCCCCCCCCCTTCTCTTTCTCTCCTCCTCCCTCCATCTCTCACTGTGTGTGTGTATCTCTCTTCTCTGCTGTCATCTCATGAGCATCAGTGGACAGGAAGAGCCGACAGAGCAGTAGGCTTCCAAACAACATTCATACATTATTTTGTTCGTCTGGTAAGATTCTTATAGTATTTCACTATATTTTATTGTGTTTTTATAGGGATAATTACAATAAAGTTGACCCAAATCTGAAGGCTGGGCTAATGTAAATCCTTCCCTCATACACATCTCCACATCTTAAGAAAACTGTAGCTGTGTGTCTTTGAGCGTGTATGATGAATCACCATCAAAATTCACAATCTACTGCTGTGTGTGTGTGTTGTGTTCACATCTGATGTGCCCACTGTGTGTCTACATGTGTGTTCACATAATCCTCATGGACATTTGAAATTTAGAGAGCAAATTTCTCTCTCTCTCTCTCTCTCTCACACTAGACATTGAAAGAATTAGTACGTAATTACATTGTTCCCCCATTGCGGAACTCATTTTGGTGGCAGTGAGGCCCGATTACATGGATTTGTATTTTGACAAAAACACACATGACCTGACAGGCAAAACCACTTCTTCAGAATAACTAGTCATCACACACAAATAAAAGGTGCAGAACTGCCTGTATGTCTGCATGCATTTGAAATCCCACCTACTTTTCCCAGGAAAAAAGCCTGACTCAACAACCACAGTCCTCGTTTTCTTGTATTTTTACAAGTAAAAAAAAGACTCTCAGCTTGCCAGTTAAGTATGACTTAACAGATAAAGCAAAAAGAGCATTTATCAACACCTAACAATAATTTAGTATTAACTTAAACTCACACCTCAAAATTTAATAACACCAACAGATGTCTATCAGTTGATGAAAAATTTAAACTACACCCCTTAAAGTGAAAGAAAAGTCATCACACATATTCAAATTTATGTTCTTAATGTTTTATATTTATTCATATGTATCATGACAGAGAAAAATAGAATGGATTAACCAACC
Organism: Tenualosa ilisha; assembly: GCA_015244755.2. NCBI lineage: Eukaryota > Metazoa > Chordata > Actinopteri > Clupeiformes > Clupeidae > Tenualosa > Tenualosa ilisha. The sequence goes on along the minus strand of PYXC01001974.1, from coordinate 3,952,204 downwards.
ACACCCATCTTAATGAAAGACAGCAGATTATTTCAACAATTATAAAAATATTATTATAAGGTATATTTCCTGCCAAGGCATAGTTCCTAAGCCCAAGCCAAAGAAAATAAAGCAAACGTGAATCATGCAATCTATGAAATGCCATTTTAAGACATGACCCATTTCTTTCATGATTATGCATGCTTTCAATGCCATCTAGAGGATCAAGTAACAGCTATGATGGATTTTTCACATGCTTCTTCACATGGTCAAATTAACACGTACTAATGTTGACCTTGCATCAATAAAAAAGGAAACAAATTATGCCAGCGTCTGAGACATGGCAAATTGAATGTTCTAAACTGTAAGTTGATCATTTTACCTTCGACCACTTCAAGTCAGCAGTTCTAGTATTTTCTGGAGAATAGGCACCATATCGTTTCATTCTGAGACTTGTCTCTGCGATTTGAAAAAAAATTCCATTAAGACAAGCTTATAATGTAAACTAGAATTAACCTCGACCATAGCCTAGAATACGTCGCTAAGTCCGTCATGACCTGCCAATGATCAAAAGAATGCTGTTGCGCAGAACAAACTGGCTGCAGTTCACTCCACAATACTCGCTGCTCATGTCCCTTAAAGTGGAACTAAAGCAGAGCTGACATTATTGAGTTTGCATACTACAGTAAAGATCATCCAGCAATGTGTGCAATTTGTTTTCGAATACAATGACCTTAACATAGACTGCATTTTAATCCGTAAAGCCTACCTTCTGCTGATGTTCTCAAGTAGCTTAGACAATAAATAGGCTACATGTAAATGCCTGCAGAGGAAGTCCAGGATCTTACTCGACTCCAATCACGCAGAGATACCACAAAAGCGAAATGATTTCCAGCTGACAACCAATACACAACAGCTATGTACCTAAACTCGTTGCCAAATGTCTTGAATGTGAAAAATTGATGTATCCCCATTCCCCACAGTTGGCTACTCTATCAATCCCAACACAGGAGACTAAAATGGCCGCGGTCTGCCTTGCTGTAGCTGGATGGTATCAGGGCCTTAATCGCCAGCAGCAAGCCACCCAAGTGAATCTCGGTTTGACGAGAGGGACGGCACACACTCACTAAATAAATATACTAACTATTCCTAATATAAACAAACAGCAAAAAAAACTGCAAAACTATTTCTGGAAAATACTTCCTCTATCTTTCGATTTCCTATGTCACTATAGCCTTGTGCAAAATAGACTGCACACTCGACATTGTAAACTACATATAATTGTATTTAATAATCTGTCTGTTCTAAAAATCCACACACAGTTTTGACAATATAACCTAACCAACATCACACACCAACTGTCGTTTTCAATTACCAAATAAAGATGATGTCCCTGGAGATGAAGATAAATTACAAGTTTAATAACACAACCGAATTAACAATCAGAATTTTCTCGTACAATCCCATTGAGATCAAATGATATTGCTGGCATTACTCCAGCTCCATCAGGTTATCGCTCTCCATTTAAAGCTTTATATAAGCTTTACTAGTTTGAATACGTTATTTTCCAAATAATAACCGAATAATAATAAACAAAACAAACTGGAATTTGAAGACAAGTGACCATAAAAATATGTTGAGTTTATTATGTAGGCTACGTGGAATTTGGCTGTTTAGGCTACTCACGATTACCGACTGAAAAGGTTATGTCTAACACTGCAGCAATTCAATCTTGTTTCTTGACCAGAAAGATCCAGTTCCCCATTTTCCTGACAGCAGCATGCCAAAGCACACAAGGCTTTTCCTGTTCGACTTGCGCAGCGTGTTTGCCGCTCATCTACAGCAAAAACAAAAGACACAGAAAAATACTGCGTGGCGGCCACGATCCCAACCCCTTTCTGATGGATGAGTTTAAGTTATCCCAGCAAAATGGGTCGCCAGTGGGCTACAGACTCGTTCACACATAGCCTAGATGATCACACTACGACTCCACATAAGCGGCCTTACGACCCGCTTCAAAGGCTGGGGGAGACAGACGAGTCCCTGCCTTGCATGGAGAGTGGAAAACAGGAAGAGACAGGTATACCTGTGTGTAGTAGACTGGCCACTGGCCCAGGTCTGAACCCACGAACACGTAGGCAGCACCCAATGTTGGGTTCATTTATAACAATACTCTAGGACACGAATCACACTTTTCTTTGTGATAACATTTGGAGAACGGTATTCGGACCATGACCTTTTGTCCCATGCAGCAGGCTAGCAATATTCAGTGAAGACTGCTCTGTGCCCAAGTCTGCATTAAACACTGGTACAATGAATAAATGATGGTTCTGATTATTGTGGCCTTCGTGGAAAGTTCTTACCCTTTGTTTCTAATGGAGTGCTGGGGAGCCAAGGTCAGTTTAGCAGATCACAGTTGCCAATGTTTCACATATTCACTGCAGGCAGCAATGAACGCACCGGCCCTCCCTCAATGAATGAATTCTGCTGAGCGCAAAAGACAAATACGCAGCTGGTATAAACGCAACACTGTCCACAACACACTGTAACTGTCTATTAACAGTAACCAAGGGAGATCACCTGAGAGCTGTTTTACGTAAGCCTCACATTGCACAAGCCTCCATCCATCTGCCTCCTCTTTTCCTACAAAATGGATTTTCTTGCTTGTCAGATAACAATCTTCTTTACATAGCGAACGAACTGAATTAGGCTACTGCAGCGACTCATCTTGAAGAGGAATGAGAAAACACAAGAGAAGCCCGAATCCCTTTTGTGTTAGCTCATTGAAATGCTGCACTGTGTTCGAAATTGTTTTTCCGACCTTATATGGCTACGTGGGTGCAATCGTCTCCAACGCATGGCACGTAGCCAGCCTCCCTTGCTCACTCACCACGACTCGCCAGAATGACTTTAGATCTGCCAGACACACACACAACTATGCGAGAGGATTCTGCAAGCCTCGCAATGGTTTCTCCTCCTCTGTAACGTTTTCTGATATTACACACGAAGCCATTTTGATCTTCATTGACAGATTTCCTTCTGGTCTGAATGAAACAGTCTGGGTAGGGGTTGAATTAACTCGTGTTTTCGAATATCTAAAACCTCGCCCAGTCATGGCGCAGCAGCATTTTCGAGCACATAATGATCTCCTTTGTGTGTGTGTGTATGCGTCTCTCCCTCTCTCTCTCTCTCTGGCGTGTGTGAGAAGAAGCCATTTTGAAAAGAGAGCAGCAGAGAAGCCATTTAACGACATATCAAAGGTCGCTTTGGATATGGGGCGACAGGGAGAAAATTCTAGAAGATGAACCTAGCCCTCAGTTCTTTAAAGTTATTTACTTACATAACCTACTAATTCCCCACGAGGATTACAGTTATTTTAATTGCCTGTAAGTTTGAGAAACAGTGCTTTACTTCATTCCAGGTCATTTTTTAAAATTTTCCTTACTGCTTTTTATGTATTTTTATGGGCAGAGTAAACAACTAGAGTAATTAAGCCACATGGACTGAGCCTCACATAAATAATGCTTTAGTATAACGTGTAAAATAGTCAGTTGGGGAATCCATAAACTGTTACCTTAGATTTGAAAAGATTCCCGTGCCAGATGTGCCAGTTTTCCTTCTTCTATATGAAGAGCGTACGCATTTCACTGCGGTCCTGTTTCCAGGAAGAGGGAGATGTTTGCATATTGTTCAGTGAAACTGCCTCAAGATACTCAGCATTCTAATTCGTTGGACAGTGAGATCTTACGTACTTTAAATAACAAATTAATTCAAGAAATAGTTACACAGCACTTGTTTTCTTCCTTTTTAGGCGTTGCATCCCCACCCCTTCATAAACAGTTAGAGGATCCGAAGATGGCAATGAAAACGTTCCTTTTCCTTCAGCGTGTAGGCCTGATAAATGTATTTCACCAAAATTTTAAGGTAAATATTTTATAAGAGTTTTTTTCAATGTACAGTTTTATGTGAGTGTCATGTGCACGCCTAAGGAAAAAAGAAACTTAGCAGAAAGAAGGAAGTTGTTATGAGGCAGGATTTCTTTAAAGAGAAAATGCCCTTGGTTCAAGGTCACACAGCTTTACTTACATGTGATTAGAGGAAATGCCTCTGGAAGAAAAGGATACATGCCAGAGATTTATTACAACAAGTAACCAATTTCTTTTTTTCCTTTTAACATATTTCATCAGGTTTAAGGATACCTTATGGAGCTGTTCCTTATTATAACCTGACAATGTGAAATGTGACTGGTAACAAATGTAGTTATGTGAAAAACATTGATAGGGGGTTAAGTGTTGATCTACAACCACATTCACCAGTCACTCTAGTGATTCAGCATTTTCTGCCAGGGCCAATTGTTTCCTCCTGGCCTGCTTTGCCTGCTGAAATAGGAGAAGCAATATCGCCAAAGCCCCAAATGGATATTTTTAAACAAATGCATGCATCTGTCAAGAACATTTAAAATTCCAGTAATTGTAATGTAGGCTGTTCAATCATATCAGAATATGGCTTCCTGACATACACTACCACATAAGACTGGCACTCCAACAATACACATTTAATGTAACCTTTTAAATTTGTAAAAATAGTAATAATTACTAAAACAACTTACTCAGCTGTATTCTTACTTGGCCATGTATGGTACAATACCTTTAAAAACACTGTGTTTTATATCAATACAGATTTAATACAACTAAACTGTTTATTTACTATAACTTTCTTAAGAAAGAAAAAGGTTGTTATATGGGTGTGCCATGACCTAGTTAGGACAAAAAATGATTCCAGGAAGAGACCAAAAAAAAAAGCTTTTAAAAATGTCAAAGGGATAACATCCAACCATTTCTTCCATCTTCTTTGATCCTGCAAACAGAAACATTGTAATATATTATGTAGTCCAACAAGAGGTGATGAAATGAAGCATAAGATCCCCTTTAGGAACAAAGGAAACCCTTTTTGGCCATTGAGTTCCAATGCAGGAAAGATGGCTGCCTGAGCGTTCAGCCCCCTCTCGGCTCTCTGGTAGGGAAGTTGTCGACTGTGCTTCTAATAGCAGGAGCTAAAATGGTGCTTCAATCTGATTGGCTAGAACGGGTAGTGCTGTTAACCAGCCAATTGCCCAAGCACCGCAAAATATCAAACTGTTCGGTTCTTTGCCGTTTCAAAAACACGCGTAGGCTTAGAAATATGAAATATGAAATGTGTCTGATAATGCTATGTAGTGTACATTTCAAAACAAAAGTGCATTGTAAATCTAATATAAAACATTGTCCCTTCAGACATTTTGTATTTACAGGAAGAACCACCATCAACATGCCAGTGCCCCTATTCAAGACTGTTTTTTTTTTTTTTTTTTTTTTTTTTTTTAAAAGAAATAATAGACGTGATTCTAAATCAAACGTTGTTTAAACTGGGTCAGATTCTTCGAAATGTTTGTTCTTAGCAATGTCAGAGGGTTTTCCAGTTCAGTCCTTCTATGCTCCTTTATCGGCGGCTTCCAATGTCCATCTTGTATTTGGCGTTAACGTAAATCCACGCGGCAGATTCAGCGCGTTTTTGAAAACCTTGTTTATTCGCATACAGCCTTTGTTATTCTGAATTTCGATATTTGCGAGAGAAACAACCTTATCGTAAATTATGTAATAGAGAGTAATTTTACAATTTACTTGCCAATAAAGCTTTAGTAAGACCGAGTCAGAGGAACTTCGTAACGAATGTGCCGGAGCAGAGGAAGGTTGGTGAAGCTCTATAGTGGTGTATTGTGGGAGAGACAGAAACCCCAGACTAGAGGCACACAATATGTGTTGGCTCGCAAAAAGGAGGCAGTATCCTTTAAATCATGTAATGTAAGCACTGAGAGGTTAAATATCTTGCCGTTTGGTACTGAAATATTCGATCGGACACATCATGTCCAGACTCGGGGATATAAATGAAGATCACGGTAGAAGGCAGCGTTCAAGTAAGCTTGGTCTTTTTTTCTTCCTCTGAAATGTCTGTTTCGTTAACTGGGATCCGCGTCTAACCCCCCATTTCCCTCATTGTGCGACATGTATGCAGAAACATATGTGTTTTGTCGATATAATATCGTTTGTTGCCTTTTCTGTTCTCAATCACTCACAGGTTTGGCGAACGGCATGGAGAGAAACCATCCCGTTTGCAGTTCGGGAGAGAGACGAAGTCACCATTGGAGAAGTTACAAGTTGATTATTGACCCAGGGTTAAAAAAGGGACCGCAGAAACTGTACCGCTATGATGGACAGCATTTTAACATACCTGTGAGTAAACTTACCAGCGCATTGTGAGCACTGATGTGTATTGGATGCAATTGATACATTTGTAGCAGACTGTAGCCTACTGTACGCTGCATGATACAATGTCGCGTACACAGTAAACACGCTTGCTCTCGTCGTCACAGCACCTGACACAGCACATCAAAGTGTCATTGTTGGCCACCACTCTTAACAATGTCAGGAGATTTTTCAAGTGCAGTAATGTGCAGTCTTTGCGCGTTAGAGAAAAGGTAAAGAATAATGGCTGTGAAGTGAAATGCTGTGAGCGACGCGCATGCCGCCACTAACGTTATCTGTTCGGACTAGCCTAACATTACTGGAGGTCTGTCAAACTAGACTCTCTCGCCCATGGATGTGCCCTGACTCATTGTTGATTTTTTCCCCCCTCTACGTCTATCCAGAACTCCGGAATGCCACCGGTGGACATGGTTAGGGATCCCAGAATCGGTCGACTCCGGACCAAGTTCAAGGAGACCGATCTCCCAGTTCCGAAATTTAAGGTTGTCACACCCCCTCATTGACTTGCTCTTCACATAAGCTATTTACCGGGGATCATAACCTAGTTTATTAGACTTGAATATGTTGGTACATTTTAAGTTGCATTTGTATCTTATTTGTATTGCATGTGCATATATTTTAAACGGGAATAGTATTGATTTAAATATTTTGACAGTAGCCTAGATGTAACCTGTTTGTTTTCAACTCAGTAGGCCTATGTGTCCACACTTGCTTGTCCTATATTAATTTGTCTACATGGTGTTATCATTAACCCAACGCTGTACTTAGAGGAAGCCTAGAAGGCTACCTTTTCCACTCTAAACTTTGACAGTTTTGTTTCAGTCCAGTAGACGTAGGATAATTGCATTAGTCCTAGGCCTATTGTAAATGATCGACGACAATTTATTTTGTGCGCATGGGATATAATTCTGACCAACGAACATTATTTGTGTATTTCAGATTGACGAGTGCTACGTTGGCCCTGTGCCTCCAAAGGAGGTGACATTCGCCAGGTTAAACGACAACATAAGGGAGGGTTTTCTGACCGACATGTGCAAAAAATTTGGTGACATTGAAGAGGTGGAAATATTGTACAATCCGAAAAACAAGAAACACTTGGGGATTGCTAAAGTCGTATTCGGATCTGTGAAATCAGCGAAGGATGCGGTCCATAATCTCCATAACACGTCCGTAATGGGCAACATCATCCACGTGGAGCTAGACCCAAAAGGTAAATGTTTTACGCAGATATCTTGGCTACATTTTATGTGTTTATTTTACTACATAAGTACTTAAAACGTCTCCGTGACGATCGTCCTGAATAGTCATCTGCTCTCTTTCAGCCTGTTGTTGCAGTGATCTCGATAGGGGTTGTCGATTTAATGTCAAGACACGTGCTTTAATTTACATGGGTTGCTTAGTAACCAAAGTAATTGCATTGTGGTCGTGCATGTTTCTTTTCTGTATGTAGTAGGCCGTATCGTGACGACATTTAGAGCATTTATTTGGATGCTTAGAAATGTATTTCAGGTGAGGTCTCTAACTTTACGCGAAATATAATGTATCCCATCATTGGCTTGCACTTTACCTTCAGTATTCAGATAATCAGAGGAAGCATCGACCACCGGGCAGATTAAATCATTTTTTGCAGTTGTTGTGCAATCATCTACTTTAAGTGTATTTCGGTTAGACTGTATGTTAAAGCAATTCTCCAGTTGATGAACGGAAAACCGCTTTATCATGGCTTTGGCTTGCTTGAATGGAATCGTATTTACAACCTCAACGCGCTTTCTCATCTCTTAAAGAGACAGTGACAACAGATCATGTGTCGTGCATATGAATGTTTACAGTGGTCTGTCTAAAGATGCAACAAAAAATGTGTACATTTAATTTCCACCTATTTTGAATGTCAAATGAATTTACGTTTTCGCTTTTACGATTAGATTGCTATTTTGTTTGATAGTGTCGTTGATCATTTTGTTCACCAGTTTGTGTAGATTGCACTGAACTTTCTTAACCATTGATCAGCCATAGTATGTAGTAGTTTTGCCATGTCTGCAATAACTATGTACATCTCCAGTCATCAGTGACGTGCTTGAATTTATGCCCTTTGGAGAGTTGGGCTCAACCTTTGTAAACCTGTGTTTTGCTCATGCCTGCCTTGTCTAGGTGAGAATCGCCAGCGGTACTTCCAGCTCCTGATCAATGGCACTTACACTCCTCGGACGCTCCCTGTGGGGGGCGAGGAGCCTCGTGGGGTTTCGCCCCATACAATAGCAGAGGCGCTACTGGTAAGTCCTGAAATGCACACTTGGCAGAAAAGTCACTCCAGGGTCAGTGATGGGTCACTAGGTGATGTTACTGCTACTGCTGTTGCAGTTACTGCTGCTGTTGCCAGTCCTTAAATGCTAATTTACTGGCCTGTTGGAAGTCATGGAAGAGTTACAAGTGATCACAATGTAAAGCCAGTGCTTTTGTATAATACGAAATTCTGCAAAACCATTATGCATGTGAAATCAAAGATGTGTATGAGGCCTTGTGATGGGTAGAATAAATGTGCCCGAACTGTTTTTCCCTCCCATGATCATTAAAATATAATAATTCAATAATAATATACGTCTCTACAGAAAGATTGCTTTGCATGCTAAGTGTTTCTACAGTGTGTGCACAGAGCTTTGAGTTTATTTTTTTCCAATTTTTTTCCAATTGCAAATTTCTTCTTCAAAGATTTGATAACAGAAAATTCTGTGTTCTATGATAAGTATGTGGTTTGTAATTGTCTGGAAATCTGATATCCGTCTTGAGATTAAAATGCTAGTTTGCAAGACTTTCATGTAAGTGTAGTTCACAAATAAGTAAAAAAAAAACATTTGATCAAATGATAACATACTGCATACAGCAGTATACTTTTGACTGAATCACTGTGTGTTGCCCCGACTCAATCACAACAGCATGTTGCATGTTTTTCTCTGTTTGTCTCTGATCTGCATGTGGCATAGAAGAGGTGGTGGTAGGTCGCTTTTAGTGAGTAATTACGCTAGTTGGACTGTGTGTGTATGTGTGTGTGTGTGTGTGTGTGTGTGTGTGTGTGGGTGTGTGTGTGTGTGTGTGAAAAAGTAAGTGAGCCATCCAGCCAGGCAGCCCAAGGAGCCCCTTTACCAAGGGAAGCTGAAGCCCTTACAGCCCTTATCTTTAATCCCGTTTATCAGTGCAGCAGGTGGTAAAATGAGGCCCCGTCTGGAATGCGCCACTCTGCCGCGAGACTCACTCACTTTGCTGCAGCCTGCCAGTGGACATCAAGCGAACAAAACTGTCGCAACCTGCACTTTGCACCCCCCAGCAACAGCTGTGGCTGTAACGCATTGCATTGTCACTTTCTAGGGCAACCCTCACCCAAACACATTGGCTTTGTTTGGTCCTGAGCTCATATACATATAGTGTGTGTGTGTGTGTGGTTTATTTAGAACTGATGCAGATTCAGCTTACTGTGTCAAGCTGTGGGTATTTGTCTGTGTTTGATTTAACCAATTTTTGTTTAATGTTTGTGTATATGTGTATGCATGTCTGTGTGCAGGAGCCTATCAGGAGGCTGTCCGAAAGCAGTACATCCGTGGTGGGCGGAACGTCCACTCCAAGCACAGGGACGCCTCTATCCCAGGACACGGCCTACTTCAGCCTGAGGCAGGAGACGCCGGCGTCTCAGAACACCCCTCTCAACACCCCTCGAGCTTCTGGCACACCCTTCTCTCAGGACTCCTCCTACTCCAGCCGCCAGGCCACACCCACTTATCAGCCTGGCCGCGCTGACGGCTCGGGGGGCAGCTACAAGCACCGGCGGCACGAGTCGAAGTTCCAGGATGCCTACAACCGCCGCACGGAACGCCACTATGTGCATCTGGCGTCGCAGTCCGAACAGCCGCCACCACCCTTCAAACAGCAGCACCAGCCACCCCCGCCAGAGCCGCCGGTGCCCTTTACTCACACCCCCCCTGCTCCGGTCGGCGCTGGCGCTTTTAAGTCGGCTTTTTCGCCGTACCAGCAGACGCCCCCCATGCCCCCGGCGTACCCCCCTGCTGAGCCACCACCGTTTCCCCACCCCGTGCAGCGGGAGGGGGACTACCGGCGTCCCCCTCCCCTGCCCTCCACCCCTGACTTTGTACCGGTCCGGGAGAAACCCCAGACCCCACCGATGCCAGAACCGCCACCGGTGCCTACGGTGGGGCCCACGACGCCCCCCTTGGCCCACACGCCGTCACCCTGCCAGTCCCCTGGTGCCGCCACGCCGCCGCTGGACTCGGAGCGTCACAGCCTGGACTCGCGCATAGAAATGCTCCTGAAGGAGAAGCGCACCAAGCTGCCCTTCCTGAACGAGCGTGGCGGGGACTCTGACACGGAGGTGCACATGGAGGGCAGCCCCATCTCCTCGTCCTCCTCACAGCTCTCGCCCATCCCCCCCTCATCCTCTCAGCTGCCCTCACGTCCCTCCAGCACAGGCCTGGAGGACATTAGCCCCACGCCGCTGCCCGACTCTGACGACGAAGACCCCGTGCCAGGCACCGCCGCCCTGGTGCTTAACTCTAGGGCCAGCTCGCCCACCAGCTCCCTGGCTAAAGGTGCCTCGGGGGCAGACCTCAAGGACCGACACCACACGCCTACGGACAAAATGGACACGGTGAGAAGCATGTTTGTTTACCTTTTCCTCATCAGGTATTTGATGTTTTGCACAAGACCTGTGCAAGAAGGGCACTCCTTTCCTGCAGTACCTTCAGTCAACATAGTCAGTTACCTCTCCTCTCAAAAGACATGAATGTAAACGGGTGTGTGTCTTGAGTTTTCGGTAATGGCGATCATGCACTCACCCAAAGAGTGCCAAAAGTGACATCATTTCCACTAGCACATAGGTGCTCATGCATTTCCATATGGTGTGTGGTTATGTGATTTTGACATCACTATTGAGCAATGAGTGAACTGTGCCCATAACTTAGTTGAGGGTGTTTTCTGACTTGTTGGATTACATGTGATAGCAGTTGTTCTTCAGTTACTAGCACTCTTGAACAGATGTTTTCATAGTTTATTTTAGCATTGACCTGCATTATTACTCAGTAATGGTTGTTAAAAAACATTTGTGTAGCTGAAATGGGTATGGAGTTTAGGTAGCCATCTCTGTTTTGGTGTTTGTGTTTGTGCTGGTTGCATGTATTTATGTGTGTTGACTGAGGTGTAAGTCTATGTTTAGACTGTGAGCATACCATCCACATGTTCGCTGTAGTCTGGTGGGTCGCAGGACCCAGGGGGAGCCAGCCACACAGGAAGCTCGAGTGCCTGCTAGAGGTGAAAGTGGGCCCCTACTCTGACTGCTTTGAGTTTCATTCCTCTCTTAACTCATGTAACATAAAAGGAAACAACCAATTCCACTCTGACAGAGACAAAACACTCACAGCTTTGTTGTGTGTGTGTGTGTGTGTGTGTGTGTATGTGTGTGTATTTGCATATGTATATGATGTCACTGTAATTAGGCAGGAAGTTGGCCCAGTGTACTATGCATCTATTTTGACACATTTCTCTGTACAATATAGCAGCACCACAAGCATGCTGTGCAAACACTTGGTCTGCAACAACGGCTGCTTCAATACACAGGACTACATGCTGATTTTTTTTTTTTTTTTGGATGACATTAAGTGCTGCCAGTAACACTAGTTGCATGATTCAATGAGTAATCATAAGCCTGGAACCTGTTGGGTGAAGCCTCAGGGTGTGTTTTTTTGTTTTATTTTGTGTGTGTGTGTGTGTGTGTGTGTGTGTGTTAGAATAACAAGGCTTTGTAGCGAGGCTTGTCTTTTGTGGGAGTAAATGGACCTTGAGCTGGTTTCATTTACACAGTCAACAGTGAGTGTGGAGAGGCAGAGCCCTCATCCCTGAGGGGTTGGGCCGCCGTGAGCTTTCACTTCCTCCTGTGAGGCAAGGGATACCATGCCTGCCTTTATGACCTCACTTCCTGCTTCTGCCAGGCTGGAAGTGCAGGATTGTTGAGGGGCAGTTTTTTTTTTTTGAATGTCATCAGTGGTCACATTTTTCACCCGACATGTCATCTCATTAACTCAGCTGTAACACTCACTCTCTCTCTTTCTCTCATACCCCCCCCCCCCCCCCCCCACACACACACACACACACATACATACACATATTGAGTACACATTCTCACATTTCTTGCGTTTCCAGTCGGCAGGAGAGAGAGAGATTTACGGGGCCACAGTGCTGTTTATAATAACAGGGCAAATATTTCCATACAGACAGCAGCTGCAAAGGGCCAAATGCACTAAACAGTCATTTATAAACAAAGCAGAGAGAAGAGGGCCCATCTGCTAACATGACTCATCAAGCTAACTCACAGAATGAAGCTCTGCAGCATGGCTGGAACTCAGACACACACACACCATAACATAAATAATGTTAATTCTCCTGTTTGTTGGCTGTGTATGTCTTAAACTTAAAAACTGAGAAAGGCAATTATACATCTAAATAGTAAAGCATTAACAAGTACATTTGGGATTATTTCATGTTTGTCAAACATGATTTTAGAATACTGCTAAGATTCATTTAGCACTAATATTAAAGTGTGTGCTTCCACTAATAAGATATTTTTTGTATTTATTTTTTTTTATTAATTCTACAATAAAGAAAGAGGAAATTGAAAGTGTGTCAGTGAGGTCACAGATTGAAAGGGAGAGATGAAGAGAGGGCTAAAACAGAAATAAACTCTCTGCTTTCTGTTACCAGGGCAACAACTCCTCGGGTGAGGACATGGAAATCTCAGATGACGAGATGCCCGGTACCCCATCTTCTGGGGACAAGGCCATCGTGGTTAACACCACGTTATCCCCCATGCCTCCTCAGTCCATCCCCATGCCCCCTCCAGGCTACCCTCCTCTCCCGCCACCACAGGCAGGCTTCCCCCTGCCTCCTCCTCCTCCCCTTCCCCCACACTCCACTGTACCCGGGCCCCCTCCACACCTGCCTGGCCCCCCAGGGGTCCCACATCCTCTGATGCCTCCGCTACCCTACCCACCGGGCATGATGCCAATGATGCCGATGGACCTGGTGAGCTGCCTGCCACAATGGGGTAGCGCCAGCATGTCTTTCCAAATGCAGACGCAGATGCTGAGCCGCATGGCGCAGGGCCAGCGTGGGCACTACCCTTACCCCCACTACATGGGTGGCACAGGGACCGCGGCTGCCGTCGCTGCTGCAGCAGCAGCTGCTGGGACCATGGCCTTCGGGGGACCCTATGCTGCTGCACCCCTCTCCATCGCCAGCACACCCACTGGAAGTGTGGGGGGCCATGGGCAACCCTGGTCTTTCCCCAGCATGCCCAAGTTTAACCCGGCCGTGCCACCACCAGGGTACGAGCCCAAGAAAGAGGACCCGCACAAAGCAACGGTTGACGGGGTGCTCATGGTGATTGTGAAGGAGCTGAAGGCCATCATGAAGAGGGACCTGAACCGCAAGATGGTGGAGGTGGTCGCTTTCAGAGCCTTTGATGAGTGGTGGGAGAGGAAGGAGCGCTCAGCAAAGGTGAGTCTTCCATCTGCTGGCAGGAGTGGTCACTGCAGACGCAAGGGATGAATACCATAGGAGAGAGAAGGGGAACTTAGCATTGTTTTCATTTATTTGATGGGATAATTTTGTTAATAAATTAATATAGATTTTTTTGGAAACACTCAATGTGATAAGGAGGTTTAGTATCTCAATAACCTATTTTGCTACAATGTAGCGCTGTTATGAATATGATGGGAGAGTTACAAGGAAACGCCTCTCTTGAGTTAGGAAAAAATGCTACTTTTGAATCTTTTCGGTCTGTAATCGAATCTTAAAAACGTTCTTTGCAAATTAGCGTGTGAAAGCTAGCTTCATTTCATTTCTGTATGGACTGCAATATTGACAACACGGTAATATGTTTTAATTTAATGACTACATAATTATAATTTCGCTGAAGTACTTGACGCCCCCACATTTAAAGTATGCGTACAGCCCACCGTTTAGTGAGTAATGTTGGCTATCAAATTAATGGATAGTTAGCTATAACGTTAACCCTTTTCTTCAGGAAATATCAGAGCATCCCTGTCATTATAAACTAATAGGCCACAGGCCAAGGTTTTTTCACTGTTAAGTGGTTAAATTGCCTCTGGTCAAAAAAATTAACTACTAAGAAGGCTGTTGGCCTATTTCTAAAGTTACTAATAAATGCTATTTAGGTAGCTACACGTTAGCGAGTGCTACTGTTAACGCTATGCAGACGTGTGATCTTCTGGTTCCTGGCACACGATTTTCATCCTTGTTCACGATTTTCAACCTTGGTTGTAGCAGCACCATTTTCACCGGTTGGCGTTTGCATACAAACTAAAAAAATATCGGTATACTAAAGTCTTTCTCCCCACGTTCTCAGGCTTCTCTGACGCCGGTGAAGGCAGGCGAAGGTAAAGAGGAGGAGAAAGAAAAGCCGAAGCCCAAAGAGACTGTGGTTTCCAGCTTGCTGGAGAACTGGAATAAGGGCGAAGGCCTGGGCTACGAGGGCATGGGACTGGGGATCGGTCTGCGTGGTGCCATAAGACTGCCTTCCTTCAAGGTGGGACGCTATTCAAACACAGTAGCAAGCTTTTGAGTCATATAACACACCTTTGGCAAAGACCCTGGTTTACTTCAGTGCAGGTCAAGATCTCACTAACATGGTGCTCCTTGTGTGCTTAGGTGAAGAGGAAGGAGCCTCCTGATGCTGCCTCCACTGCAGACTCCAAGAGGGTGCGACCATCAACACCAGTCGATGATGAGATGGAGGATGAAGGTGAGGCTATGATTCTCATGCACACACACAGAGAGAGAGAGAGAGAGAGATGATCCTGAAAGTGCTTTACCACTGTTATGTGAATTATTGTCATGACGCAAAATCCTGAATTTGTTATTTTCTTTGTACAGTGTGTGTGGCTGTATTGTAGGCATAATTGTTGTCACTCTCTAAACATAAGTACAGAGACAGTGTGGTGGATGAAGGGTTGTTGTTGAAATGGAATGCTTACAAAAACATATTCAAATTGAGCTGTTCAGGGAAATCATGTTAGCCTCAAATGTTTGCTATTGTTTTTACCAAATTGGAAAGCACCTCTTGCTTTCTCCAGTGCAAAGAAGCTGGGTGTTCAGTCTGGCAACCTATGTTCAGTGCCATTTTGGCAAGTCCATGTTAATTCAAATAGCATGTTTTGAACAGTTTGATTATTAGTGTCATAGTTGCTTCTACATTCCATATGCTACTGTAATGTTGTGGAAGTAGTTTGGGAATGTAATGGAACTTTCAAACATTGTTTTAGTTTAGTTTTTTTGTAATGGTCTATAAAAGCATCTGCTAAACATCAGTCAAGTTCAGCTTTATTGAAATGTACTTGTCTGTATTCCAGAACGGGACAGAGACATGACTGATCTCCCATCGGATGGATCCAGGCAAGACGGAGACGGCTCCTCAGCCCGGCGACGTCCAGTTCGGCCGCTGGACAGTGAGGGTGAGGAAGAGGAGGAGGAGGAAGAAGAGACTTCTGGGAAGGAGGGAGAGTCGTCAGAAAGAGAGGAGGATAAGGACGAAGAGGTCTCTGAGATGCTCTCGTCAGGAAAGGTGAGTGCTCCTTGTGCACAAAGACCTTAGGCAGACCAGATAAAGGTAAAGGTAAACAGATGCCTTGCCCTTGGGATACACAGCTTAAACCCTAACTTAAATGTGACCCTGAATATGACCTGATCCTTTTTTTTTTTTTTTTTTTTTTTTTTCCGCCTCAGGAGGTAGATGATGAAGAGGATGAGGAGGACAGAGAATCTGACTCCAGTGGCAGTGAATCCTCTGACTCTTCTGATGAAGGTACATGTCTTTGAAAATGTGTGTGTGTGTGTGTGTATTTTATTTACACACACACACACACACACACACACACATATATAGATAGATATTTACACACACACACACACACATATATACTGTATAGACATAGACAGTTTCCTTGGTCAAAGTACAGCTTTGGGATTAATGTTTATTTTGGTCTTCTGTGCTTATAGAAGGTGCCAGCTCAGCCTCATCCAAAGCCTCATCGGACTCCTCATCTGTCAGCGACTCTTCATCTGACTACGAGTCTAGCTCGGAGGAAGACGAGGATGAGGAAGAGGAAGCTCAGCTGGAGGTGGAGGAAGAAGAGGACAAGGAGGAGAAGGTTCAAAGCTCCTCTTCCTCGTCCTCTTCCTCATCATCCTCTGAGGAGGACGAGGAGGAGGAGGAAGAGGAGGATGCAGCGGCGGCAGCGGTTGCAGCAGTGCTAGAGCCAAAGGGGCCCAGTTCACCCCCTCTGCCGCAGGCTGAGCCGCGGGATGAGGCCCTGGAGCTGGCCGCGCTGGAACAGCAGAGGCTGCGCATGGACCCTGAGGCCCGGCAGAGAGCCATCCGGGAGGCTGAGGAGGCTGTGGGCTCGCTCCGCTCCGGCATGGACGACCTGCGACCGCCTTCACCCAAAGGAGTGCCAGGTACCTACACGCAGACACACACACAAGCATATGTAAGCTCACATGCACACAAGAATGGACACACATGCTTACACACTTACTCAACTCGGTCTGTTTACCAGCACCAGAGTTAAGGTCCCATACAGTGTTCAACTTGCCTCCAAGGGCTTCAGGAGAATACAGGAATCCAGTAATTTGATACTAGTTTGAAAAAGAAATAACCCTCAGGACACAATAGGACTGGTTAGTAGCATACATGTTTTTTCCTGGTGCTAATTGCGTGTGTGTGTTACTGTTCCAGATGAGGAGCCAGAAAGTGATCTTGAGGTCCCACTGCCTAAGGAGTCCATTGAGGACGAGGGGGTCCTAAGACCCCCGACACCCACAGGCTCTCTGGCCGACAGCGATCATGAGGTGCGCCCGAAGGTGCGCCCTGAGCCTGAGGAGATTCCCCGCACACCTGGACGCGAGCATCACCTCCATCATCCTGCCGCGTTGGACTCGGACGGCAGGGCACCTCTGCACCTCCCTCTGCCTCTTCTTCCTTCGATTCCACCCGGGCCGCTGCAGGCACGCTCCACCCTACAGCCTCCTGGCGCCACCCTCGCTGCCGCCGCCTCGTCATCCCTTCCCGAGCTCCTTTTGCCCTCGCGTCCACGTCTGCCCACCGACGAGGATCTGCCTCGCACGCCAGGCCGCGATCTCCTGGAGCGGCCACGTGGGCACTTGGATAAGTCTCAGAGTGCGGATGGCGTGCCGGTCACGCCAGGCAGCGAGGCCCCTCTGACCGGCGGAAGCAGCAGCAGCTTGGGCCTGGTGCTAGGTTCGCCACACGTGCCCGGCAGCCCTTTCTCGTACCCAGCACAGTCTCCCGTGCTGAGCGCCGGCATCCCACGCACGCCGGGCCGTGACCTCAGCTTCGGGCCGGTGTTCGGCACCGTCGTCGACCCGGCGGCGCTTGCTGCCGCAGGCATCCCCATCCACCGCAAGACGTCGGCTTCGTCGGACACCACGGAGGACAGGGGAGTGTTCAAGGAGCCCGTTGCCTCCGTACCCAGCCAGCCTGATCTCTCACCCTTTCCCACTGCACCTCAGGGTGGCGCTCTCGGCTCCTACCCCATGCCAACTGACGCTGCGCTGTCCAGACTGCCCAAAGACGCGCCCGTGGAGCCCTTACCGCCGGACGCGACCCCGCCCAAGAGGAAGCCCGGCCGGCCCAAGTCCAAAAAGACGCCGCTTGCCCCCGACCAGCAGCTGCTGCCAACCCTCGAGCTCCCGCAGACCCCCATAACCGCAGCGGCTTTGCCCCCAGAGCCACTTCTGCCTGGGGCGTACCCGGAACCCACTACGGTGGCCACCGACCTGCCACCCGGTGCTGGGAGCACCACCAAGGACCCGTCTGCACTGGCACTGGACTTCAGGGAAGTAGAAGCGCAAGTTCACGCGGCGTCGCCCGAGAACGCAGCAGCAGCAGCGCCGCCGCCGCCACCGCCTCCGCAGACGGAGCTGTCGGACGTGGAGCGCCTCTTCCTGGAGGAAGGACCGCTGCAGAAGACGCGCCGTGCGCGACGAGGCTGGGAGGAGCTCTTGTTGTCCATGCACTCGCCGGTCACCTCGCCTGCCAAGCCCAACTTCATGCCACGCTCCGATTTTGAGGAGATGACCATCCTTTACGACATCTGGAACGATGGCATCGACGAGGAGGACATCCGGCACCTGCAGGTCACCTACGACCGCATGTTGCAGCAGGACAACAGTGGCAACGACTGGCTCAACGACACTCTCTGGGTTTACCATCCGCATATCCTTCTCAGACCCCCGCCATCTGTTTGCATGTGTCTATAAGTACCGCGTAGGTGTATGTGTTTGTCAGGCTGTGTTTGTGTGTGTGTGTGTGTGTGTGTACACTCTCTTGCTGTGTACGCGTTGTTTATATGCATTGTGCGTGACCTCTGCATTCCGCTCACGTGCGGCTGTGTGTGCGCCTTAACTCCTCTGCACCCACTAATCTGACCGTGCCGGGGGCAAAGCGCAAGCGGCGTGAGGACGGCGTGAGCGACCACGTGACGGGATGCGCCCGAAGCGAGGGCTACTACAAAATCGACAAGAAGGACAAGCTCAAGTACCTCAACAGCACACGCTTGCCCTCGGACGAACCCACGGAGGAAGAGTCCCAGGTGAATACACACTCTCATAAACACACCTCTGCTTGCTCATGGACATGAGTGTTGGCATACACACACACCGCATGTCTTTGCTTATTCTTAAGTTACAAATGAAGCGTCCCCAGAGTACGCCTTAGTACATATTTCTAAGATGGCTGCACACATGAACAGTGAAAGAAAATCATGAAGACTGCAATTTATTAGCAGTTTCATCCTGTTGGTGTCCCATGAAGCAAACATCTCATTAAACAAAGAAAATGACTGTCCGTTCGGAAGTATATTAATCGTGTGTGTGTGTATGTGTACTTCTGCCATAGGGTGTCCACAAGCCAGCACAGCCTCATGGTTCCACGAGAGCAGGCTCAGAGAGGCGTTCGGAACAGCGCCGTCTGCTGTCCTCGTTTAGCTGCGACAGCGACCTGCTCAAGTTCAACCAGCTCAAGGTATCAGTTCTCCCTTGTCTCTCAGCTTCTTTTCTATCAAACCCTTTGTACCCACCTCTCTCTCTCTCAGACCCTTTCTGTTCATGTGTCATTCACTCTGTTCCTCTGTTGATGCTTCTACAGACCTTATCTTCCTTTACTGTCTTTCTTTTCAAAAGAATTCTGTACACAGGAATATGCAAAGCAGCTTTGGAAGGCTGTCAAGAACATGTCAGTCAAACACATAGCGAGGGGAAATCACACAAACACAACCTGTCTGCACACAGACACTGAAAGCAGAGTTTTTCCAAGAAGTGATGCACATAAAAAGCTACAAACTCATCTGAGTCTGTGTTGACAAGGCATCACTCTCTTTCTCTGCGTCTGCTCTTTTTTCCCCGCCATTTTGAGCTTTTTATCCACCCACTTCTCATACCTACACCAATACATACACACACCCATTCTTCCCCTCATACGCTCTTTACCTCTCTCTCTCTCTCAAATCTCAAATTCAAAAGAGCCTTATTGGCATAACTAGGAAAGTGATGCCAAAGCTGACCTCTCTCTCTCTCTCTCTCTCTCTCTCTCTCTCTCTCTCTCTCTCTCTCTCTCTCTCTCTCTCTCTCTCTCCCCCTCTCCCTCTCCCTCTCCCCCTCTCCCCCCCCCTCTCTCTCTCTCTCTCTCCCTCTCTCCCTCTCCCTCTCCCCCTCTCCCCCTCTCCCCCCCCCCCCCCCCTCTCTCTCTCTCCTCAAATCTCAAATTCTAAAGAGCCTTATTGGCATGACTAGGAAAGTGATGCCAAAGCTGACCCCCCCCCTCTCTCTCTCTTTCTTTCTCTCTCTCTCTCTCTTTCTTTTTCTCTTTCTGTCATTCAGTATTTCTCTCTAACACGCGTGTCTAACACGCATCATTTTTAAACCCTAATCACCGGCTTCTGGTAATGGAATGACCTTGACATTCTCAGATGAATACCTGCACAGTTTAGCAGAAAACTCTGCAACTGATGAGAACGGCCCCCTCCTCTCTCCGCAGTGGGGCCTGACTGTGGAGTGGATGAATGAGTCCGTGACGGTGCTGTGTTTAATAGTCCCATGCCATGCTCTCGTCACGTGTGTCACGTTCTCCGTTCTCTGCCCTCTGTACCCGTTCTCTTGCAGTTCCGGAAGAAGAAGATCCGCTTCTGCAGGTCCTCCATTCATGACTGGGGTCTGTTTGCCATGGAGCCCATCGCTGCAGATGAGATGGTCATCGAGTATGTGGGCCAGAACATCCGACAGGTGAGGCCCTGCCCTTTAGCTGACACACACACACACACACGCACTCACACAACTAACACACCTTTGGACAGACTCTAAGCAGATTTGCCTAGGGCCAGGTTTGCCCTACTTTGGTTCTTTGTCCCTCTTTCTTTCTTTTTCTCTTTCTCTCCTCTCTATCCCCTCCCTCACTCTTTCTGTCCTCCTAATTCACTCCCTGTCTCTGTGTGTGTGTGTGTGTGTGTGTGTGTGTGTGTGTGTGTGTGTGTGTCTCTTTGCCTTGCAGGTGATTGCTGACATGCGAGAGAAGCGCTATGAGGAAGAGGGCATTGGCAGCAGTTACATGTTCCGCGTGGACCATGACACCATCATCGACGCAACCAAATGTGGCAACTTTGCTCGCTTCATCAACCACAGCTGCAATGTAAGTTTCCATCCCTCCTCCAAACCATTCGTTAGTCAATACAACATAAGAGTTTACTTGTCTATTTAAGATTAGCATAACAGTAGAATTCCTTAAACAGTAAAATTGCTAGACACTCATAAAAAAACGCTGGTAAAATATCCACTTATTATACCTAATTTGCATAAAGTTGAGCTATTTTTTTACTTTTTTGTTGCTCTTGTCACTCATATTTTGTTGCCTTTGTCACTCAAATCTTGTCGCGTCGGTCAACACAAAGTGAGCTACTGACTAGGATTTTACCGCATTAGTAGCTCTTGTTGTGAACAGTTACACCTGCCTTGTACATTTACAATTATGCTGTTTGTGGCGGAATGCTAATTCCTAATAACGGTCCATTGGAGGCTCTTTAAAAGTAGAAAACTGGACAACAAATGAACCTAATTTTAAAAATGTAATTGTGTGTGTGTGTGTGTGTGTTCCCTCCCCCTTGCAGCCTAACTGCTATGCCAAGGTGATTACAGTTGAATCTCAGAAGAAGATCGTCATCTACTCGAAGCAGCCCATCAGCGTCAATGAGGAGATCACCTACGACTACAAGTTCCCCATTGAGGACGTCAAGATCCCGTGCCTCTGTGGAGCCGAGAACTGCCGAGGAACCCTCAACTAGAAGTGTCACCCCCTCCAGAACCGAGAGCCCAGAGAAGGGTTAGAACCCACGCCAAAAAAAAAAAAAAACGGTTGAGAATAACCAGGGGTCTGAGAAGAGAAGCTTTGCCTGCAGGCTGCAGGCTAAACCTGGTCTTGTCTGGCCTACCGGATAACGTGCAGCTAGGTGTTGAGGACTCTCAAGAAGAGAAGCAAACAAAAACAACCACAACAATGGCAAAACTAAACACATGATGATTGTTTACGATTCCAGGTGCTTCTTCAGTGTATGCATTCACACATGAAACCGATCACTTTTTTAGCCCTTCCATTCTCCCACATCCAGGACCCCCCACCCCTCCGTCCATGTGTCTGTCGTGTCTGTCACAGTCAACTGGATTGGAGTACTTCTCCTCCTTCAGTGCTCTGTGAGTCCGTCGCTCAAGCCACTGTGGAACAACCTCAAGCTGCTCATTCTCTTTACTTTCACACGCACAATGTTCCCAGTGCCACGGCCACAGAGAGAGAGTGTGTGTGTGTGTGTGTGTGTGTGTGTTGCTTTATGTTTTGGTCCTTTGCCCTTCACCAGGTCACTGTGTTTAGTCTAGTCTAGTCAAGTGCTGCACATGTCATACCCACCCCTCGAGTGTGTGTGTTTCTGTGTGTGTTTGAGAGAGACTTGTATCCAGTACACACTTCTGAGCAGACTGTAATTGGTGAGCAAGTGTTTTTAGGGGTGTTTTTAAGGGGCGCACACACACACACGCGCACACACACACACACACACACACACACACACACACACACACACACACACACACCTATGTGGTTGAAACACACCTGCTGGCATCATTAAACAAATGTGTCGCAAATGATCTATAGTTCAGGCAAATTTACCCAAAGTGAGTTGAGCTGTGTGTGTTCAGCATGACTGATTAGCATAAGCTGTACAGCGAGGCCACCTTCCCTACTACATTACTTCAGTATTCTCTCTCTCTCGCACATATGTCAGGTGTTTTTGGTCTCTATAAGGGTCTCCACACAGTTGTACTTGTGGACATGACTCGGGTGTGTGTGTGTGTGTGTGTATGTATGTATGTATGTATGTATGTGCGCACGGTTCCCCCTGCTGGCAACCTGTGGTAATGTGCCCCTTTCACAATCCCCCCCCCTCACAGTAATGGTTAACCTCTCCAAACGTCCCCCTTTTGTCTCAGCACATAATACACACAGCACTCTCCTCTCATACTGTACATACATCTGCTGGGATTCTGAGAGGGGCCCGTGTTAACTGATGATTTAAGCTGCTAGAAGTAAGTGTAAGAGTGTGTGTGTGTGTGTGTGTGTGTACACACATATGGTTACCTACCCCAAAGTCAGAAGCTCATTTACAGTATTGTCTGTACAGTCTTTACCCTGTGTGACACTTCTCTCCTTACACCTCCCAGCCTCAGTGCTTGCAAGTTAATCAGGAAAGACTCATGACGGTGATAATGGTATAATAGTATTGTTAGGTCTCCGTAGCGATGGCAAACATCCGCAGTCAGTGGTAGAGCTGTATGTGGCCTCTTATGGGGGAAGTGGAGAGGGGACCAGGAGGCGGTTAAGCTGCACACTGGGTGTCTTTGAATGAGGTAGTAGAGTCCTCATTAATGGTCCTTTCTCGCTATCTGCCTGCCACAGGTCCTCCATGCCAGAAGAGGGCAGCCTCACCCTCTGACCTGCCTAGAACAGGTGCTCTAAAGCCTCAAGTGTTACTGTCAGTGAGTTGGTCTGTCTGTCTGTTTGTGTGCTTCAGAGGGCATAATGTCCTCAGCATCAGTAAGTTTAAAAGGCTTTAACTGACTTTCTATTCTACAAGGATCTTACACTGTGAGGGGTGTGTGTGTGTATTGAGCAAAGCTCACAACACACTGATGTAACGGATTGCCAATTAATGCCCTATGTGGATGGGCTTGTACACCAACTGAGTACAGTCACCAAGTCTCGTGTGTGCGTGCGATCTGTTAATGATTGGCAGTGTTCTATCTGCATCCATACACACAAACACATATACACACACACTTACACATTCAGTGTTAAGATGCTTAAGGGCTCAGAGGTTGTATGTGTGGGTCTGTGTATGAGAAAGTCCTATTGTTTCTTCACCACACACTAATATTTGTGCTTGTTGCCAGTCAGAGTGTTTGCTTTTAGCCTGTACCCCCCCCTCCTCCTTCATGATTGCACTAGAGGACCATGGTACTTGTGTCCCAGTCAGTCCCTGTCAATCAAGAGTCTACTTATTACACCCAACACCCCCCCGCCCCCCCCTCCAGGTGTACCCCACAGGGTAGCAATGGAGGATTGCTAAGTTCACACAAAAGACCAGTAATGTTTATATTGTACAGGATAGGAATGTTTGTATAGAGGATATGAGGCTTTTTTTTTTTTTTTAACCTGACAGGGAATGCAGGTGATGACAGCCTTCCTTTTTTATGAAGAAAATTAAAAAAAAATGAGAAATGGTGTATTTAACAAGAAAAAGAAAACAAAAAATTGAAATAAATCGTATTTTCAGGGATCATTAAAGCAAGAACACAAAGAGGGGTGGATTCACTGAACATTTGAAGAAGAAGAGGGAAAAAAATAAAACTAAAGGTTCATCTTGTACAGAACACCTGATCTGAAAACTTCCCTTTGAAAGATTGTTTCTTGTAGAAACGTCTTCTTTCGGCCCCATTCATTTTTTTCTCGTTTTCTTTCTAATCTTAAAAAAAGTGTAAATACTTTAACTGTGAATATATAAATATATATTTTTTTGTTCTTGATGATGTGCTGCAGAGCTACAGCTCAAAAGACGTGTTGATGGGTGCGAGTACGTGTGTATAAAAGATAGCGGAGGAACAGCACGGAGCTGGAGGCAGTCATTTCAGCTTGTGTCAAGCTTTATTTTTTATTTTGGGTTGTAAATTCTATGAAGACTTGTTTGCAGTGTGGGGACACGGAGCATTATGATGCAGAATCGGCAAGGGGTATATAGGTGGTTTCACCTCATCACCCCTGGTCTATTTATTACACCATCAAGTTTATTGAGAAAAAAAATCATGAAAAATAAAGTCATTTTTCTTTTCCAGAAAAAAATGCGTATGCCTCTTGTTCTTTGCCAGAATTCAACACAGTCTTAAGCAACACCCATTAGCCACCTTTACTTCACTACAACTTATGTTGTATCTTATCTTTCAAGACAATAGTCTGGTTGAAAAGCTTCACTTGTGCATATCAACATAAGGAGTGTCATGTTCAGTTCCTGTATTATCTTTAAGATTAATTAGGCATCATCTGTAGTCATGTCTTCTTCAAGGTAGACAGATGGCCTTTTGAAAGACTTGATTCTACAATGAACTTTTCACTGTATAACCAGAGAGGGTAAAAGCAGAGTCAGTATTCCATGATCTTTGGTATCACTAGCAAAAACTGTAGATTCCAAGAAGGCAACCACCTGGGATGTAAAGAGTTTCTCTATGTTCAAGGTAGAGCGTGATAGATTTTAATCCAGAACCACTTTATGTTGTTTTATGTCTTTAGTTTTTGCATTTTGTAAAAGGTGTTGTGTCGAGGAGTTAACTAGCTCCTTTACACCATGCATCTGTGCCCAGTCACATGTGCCAGAGCCAGTGGCCAGCACAATGGGCCTCTTGAGCAAAGCCTCAGCCAGGGAGAAGGAGGACAAAAGCAGGCACAGCGCCATGCCGAAGCGTGTGACCAGAGAAGGGGGGAGAGAGAGAGATGGGTGATCGATGCTGAAAAGAACAAGTGAGAAAGAAAGGCAGGAAAAGAGTGATAGGACTAGAAGAGAAAGAAAGGGGGACAGGGAAAGAGAGAGAAATGCTGTGGGTGAGTGTCCTCTGTGGACTCCTGGGTGAGCTCACCCAGAGTGAAGCCCATTATGGTGGCCCAAGCAGGACAAACAGTGCTTTGTGGTGGAGTGTGTGTGTGTGTGTGTGTGTGTGTGTGTGTGTGTGTGTGTGTCTGTGTGTGTGAGAGTGAGACTGTCAGTGACAGGACATGAGTGGCATTGCTGTCATGGATGTGTGTGTGTGTACAGAGGGGGAGCCGGGAGAGGGAGTGACTGAAACAACAGTTGATTGCAGTTTTCATTGCTATTAATGAATGAGTTGGGTTTGTCTCTCTCTGTAATTCATTTGGAAATGGCTCAGACTTATGTTTAAGTTTAGGTTTAAAAAAAAAAGATTCCTCATCAACCACTATTTGTGAAACTGAAGCCAATTTGTTTATTCACAAAGCCAACCTCAACCTCACAAGAAGACTAATAATTTATTTGAAGGTTTCTGTGGGCTTTGCTTTGTCTTTTCACATAGTCATGGCCATGATGGTTTATACGCCAAAAGGCAACAGGCTCCTGGTCCATGCCCCAGACAAGAACAGGTAGAGAACACGGCCAGATCAGGTGTAGTTCATGTACAGATCAAAACTGGATCAAAACCAGATCAAGTAAATACCAGGACCAGATCAGATTCAAACCAGTACTGATGCTGTTTTGAGTGTAGCAGGAGTCCCCAGATTCATTCTAGTGTCAGCAGCTTGTGTTACGTGCCCATGGAAACAACCCTGTCAAGACTCAGCAACTGCTCCCATGCTTCACCGGCTTCAAGGTGACATACATCTGGTCCAAACCTGGCCCGGAGTCGGCCCTTTGGCTCCTGGGGCACTTCACTGTGGACCAGGACTTGTCAGGATGTGAGCTCCAGGAGGCTGAGGAGCAGAGGCAGGAGAGGGAGCAGAAGAAGCCTAGAAAGAGGAGCTGCCGTCTGCCAGGCTGCCCCAAGGACCTGGGCGTCCCTGGAGGCAAGGATCCTGCGGCTATAGGTGGGGTGCACATGCCTGAAGTTATTCTGGAGGAGAACATCTTGATCGGCCTCATGTTCTGTGGAGAAAATTCCAACTGCGAACCGCTCGTACTGACCAGGGGACAAAAAAGATGAGATTCATTATCATTATCAATTTCCCATCAATGAACAAAGTGTCTTTAGCAGCGAGGTTAATACATGAGGTTGGACTCTGCAAGCCGTACATGGGAATCAACTGCTTTTCTTAATTCTTCTTTCATGGAAATCATGATCTGATTTTGATTCATTAGGATATTGGTCTCTGTAGTTATAGTGATTCTAACAGTATGGTGTGAATAGTGTTGTAAAACACTTCATTCAAGATCATTTCAAGATTTGATCCTATTGTGTCTGAAGCAGAATCAGTTTTATTTGCCAAGTGTATTTACATACACAAGGAATTTGACTTTGGTAGGTGTTAACTAATTAGGCAAAAAGTACTATAGGCACATACTGTACACATACTGTACAAATGCTGTACTATACTATAGGCACATACTGCACATACTGTATCATATCATGTATCACCATTTTGCCTCAACATATTGAGATCAGAGGTTTTTTTAGCCGTATCATCCAGCCATCCTCACTGTAAACTGTGTTTGTGTGTGTGTGTTATACTACCTGAGCCCAGGAGATGATCACAGGAACCTCATATACAGTCCACAGGACCACTTGTGAACAGGGCGGGGTGGTCAGGCTGCCATGGTAACGGTAGTAGAGGCCCAGGTGCTCCTGAGGAAGCAGACTGGCCAGAGGGAACGGCCTGACGACAGCAGTCTGACCTGAGGAGAGGACCAGAGTCCAACCAACCCATCAGTTTTGTATACGCATCACAAGAGGAATTTTTACTGGACTGTGTTTAAGGCTCTGTAAGTAATGTTACTGCTCCGTGCTTCACTATTTCCTCAAGGTCATCAGTCTTGTACAGTAAGTCAGTAACAGGTACATTAATAACGGACACACACCAGGTGAACTTTAGAGAACTTACCACAAAGCTGACAGCTACCACAGCTGATGGCTCTGTTGCCATGTTGCATCAGCAGCAAATGAGCCAGCATAGGTTTGTCCATATTGACCGATCTGTGTAGCTATACCGCTGAAATATGGGCCAAAGATACGCATTGCCTGACCCGACACAATCAGACATCGCACCGCTAGCCTGGTGTCCATTAGCTTTTACGTTAACCTTTAACCTTATGGAAGAAAACACCAACCAACCCTCAACCCCATCACACACTGCTCAACACCTGCTGCTCTCATTGAGGTTTGAGAGGTCTAACTCTTAAACCCTTCATAACACATTTTGGGGCGTGGTGGTTAGTGTCGCCTCTTTACATGTTGTCAAGTCGGGTTTGCGCCAGTCTTGCGCCAGACAGCCACTACTCTGTCCTGCTTTCCTGCTGTGCATTGACGGACCCGACAAAATCAGAAGTCAGTTACAACCACTGCGAATGGTAATGCTAGCCTGGTAATAAAACCAGACCCTCGCTCTACTCTTTCGTTTCGTAGAAAGGGGCCGGACATTCGGCAGCGAGATTCGATTGTTTGCTTTAGGTGTTTAACTTTAAAAAGACTGGATAAGCCCTTGACTGATAGCATTCTAGCTCTGCATTCACAACGCCTCCCTCTGTTCGCTGAAAGTTCAAATGCCTCCTGAGACAAGGAGCTCAATGGGATCAAATTCAGTCTGGCACTGAAGGGATGATAATCAAGCGGAAGTGCTAGGAAGGCAAGTTTTTGTCTTTGCTTCAAAAGGAGTCCCTACCCACCTTTGTGTGCCACTGATGATAAAGCCTTAGTGATGGGGCTGAAGTTCACATTCTCAGTGTAGGACACCTGGAAATGCACACAGCACAGGAAGGCAGATGAGACTGACTACTTTTTGTGTGTGTATGTAGATGGCGTGTTTGACACCCAAACTTACTTCAATCAATACAGCCAGAACAGTAAGCCCAGTTGGATCTTCCATGGCACTGGTGACATTTGGATAAATGGATTTCATGTTCACTATGTGCATCTGTGGACATCCATGTGACGATAAACGTAAGTCATGGAAACACACTCAGTGCATGCTATATAATGTGTCTCTGAGGTAGGAGTCAGAGTCTGCGTGGGTGCGTAGTGTATGTGTTTTTCAAATTGTGTAAATGGTGTGTAGGTGCTTTGTGTGTATCTGTAGGAATGTGTGTTTGTGTGTGTGTGTGTGTGTTCTCCTCACCTCCATAGGGAATCTGTGGGACTGTATGGTGTGCTCTGAGCCATTGGTTGCGAGGCTGCCCCAGTGGAAGTGAAGCTGAAGCGTGCTGTACGTGCCAGGGAGTCCCCCCCCACTCACCGTCATCCCACTGCCCACCTCCAGCACCACTACGCAATAAACACAATGACAACAACAACAACAAGACATGGTACAAGGACACAGGACAGGACAAGAACAGCAGTAAGAGTACAATGGCACAGCAACACAGGTTATATTATAAGCACAATCATACAGAGAGGTTCCGTATAGAAGAAGGCAGCACGCACCACAACCAGAGAGTGGGGATGAATTTCCCCTTAGGGGAGGGGACAATAAAGGAACAAACTAACTTAGCTATGGTTCACATTAGCATTAGAATATATATCATAAACACATATAATCTCAATTAAATGACTTAACACAGGGAAAAAGAAAAAGATGCATCTTCTAAACTCCAACATCACCTTGAGCGAGTGAGTGAGAGAGTCAGTCAGTCAGATGATGAAAGTGAGTGTAAGTTATATAACGGGTACATACTGAATGTGTGTGTGTGTGTGTGAGAGAGAGAGCGAGAGAAAGAAAAAAAGAGAAAGACAGAAAGGAGGGGGAGAGAGTGAATGAGAGAAAGAGAGCTAGAAAGTGAATGAGTGTGTGTGTGTGTATGTGTGTGTGATAAAGAAAATGCCCTCTGAGTAGCCCACCAGACTGGCTGATCCTCTCTTCCCGCAGTGTCAGTCATCACTCTCCAGCACACTCACCTGTGTGGCCATCATTGTACAGCCTCCACGTACCCCTCTGCACTGAGTCAAAGCCTTCCAACTGCAGCGGGTCCAGAGACTCATCTCTGGTCACGTCATGGTCCAGGTCAATGGGTGAGTGGTGAGACTCCAACAGGGGGTGACAAGTAGGGAATGAGTCTCCCCATGCATAAGGGTCTAATGGGACACAGAGACAAGAACAACTCTCACACTTTAACTAGTGTAGTAGTTATCCACAAGTCAGCATTTCAATCTACATACAGCGGTGTAATTCATAATAACAGACTATTTTATGTACAAAGTGCATAGTGAACTCACAATGCAATGCAACAAAAATACAAATGCAATTTAAAAAAAAAAAATCATAATAGAATCAATATAGCTACAAGCTAAATGCTATAAAACAACAATAATAGGGATATTAATAGTAGCACTATAAATAAACTTCTATAAAGGAACCATGACCTTTTGTCAGATTGGCTACTTACCACAGTGTCCCTCGTCATAGCAAAAATCTAAGAACAGTATAAAATATGGAGGTGAAGATTAATCAAAAATCTGATTAATTGCTTAAACCAGTGCAAATTCGAAGTGACTAAAAATGAAAAAGTAATTAGTCCAGTAATTCACGCGTTTTCTCATTACATAAAGTTATGAATGAAAACTCACTACATAGTTATGAATGATTATAACTCACCGGTTGACGTTGCCAGATAAATAATAGCAAAAGCAATGACTGGATAAATCATGATATTTAAAAAACTATAATATTCTCCGTCATTCGCAATGAGTGGATGAACGCATAGGTACAGCAGGCAAATGTGTTTAAATAGCGGTCCAGTAGCCGGGAGAGGATGGAGAGGGAAGGCTTTTTTTTTTTTTGCCTGTGCGCACTTGTGCGTGTTGGTGTCAGCAGCGCCAGCAGACACAAGGACAAGGGTCGTGTCACCCCAACTCAGAATCGAGCTTGGCCTCTTTCCATGCCATTCACAGTACTGTTTTCAAGTAGACGTGATACTGTGGGAGTTTGTCTCAGGCATAATGTGACTGGAAATGGAAAAAAACTATCGCAATAAAACTTTAAAGCGCTCACTGACCCACACGCGTAATCTTTTCAGGTCTTTACTGTTCTTAGATTTCAAGAAATAATTCAGTATCATAGATATACTCTTTAAAAGAGGATTAAACTTTCTGCAGTGATTGTAATCTAAACCTCGGACTAAAGGGAAAACCTTCAGAATTGAGACTGACCTTCTACGGTCACTGCGTGGGATTCCCCCTGACGGCTCAAGACACTTTGACATTTCGTTGCCGGAGAGAGATTGCCTTCCTAAAACAATCCACTTTAAGTCAGATAGGACACTGAAACCAAGAGGTAGTGTTTCGCCCAAATAGTGTCCACGAATTCAATCAGGACACGCACCTTTTCGCAGAATTTCTGTTTATAATGAACCTGCGACGGATAGGCGCCCTCTCCTGGCCGAAGGAAATCGCTGCAGCGGTAGGCACTTTCCTGTAGACTTCGTGATAGACTACTAACTGGATGATTACTGACTACTGAGTGAATCCAGATGAAACTGTGTGAGGACATTTGCATTTACTCAGCAGGTCCATCTGGCATCACTCCTATTCAAGCCGATTCAGGAATCACCAAAGACTAGCTGGCTTATCCCACAAGCTTTGATGACAGAATAGGCTACAGCTGGCAGCAGTGGCTACACCAAAGGCACCGTTAAGGACACAGTGTTACTTCATTCAGTCATACAGTCATTTTCAAGTTATTTATTAAGTTATTAAAGTTATTTTAAGACCAATCTAGCACTCACCTTTCCTGTGTAATTAGTAAAAACAGATCAGATCACTCACAAGATACTTCTTTATGATACAATTTATTTGGCATTTGATTAGATGTACATCTACTTCAAAATAAAACTTAAAAGGCCCCCTGCAAAAAAGTCTACTATCAAAAAAATATAAAGCCTAAAGAAATCAACATTTAAAAGTCATTGAATGCTTGCATTCTACATTAAAACATTTTTTACACATTTACTTTCCTTGAAATCTTGTTGCACCACCAGTCTGTAATTAAGAACAAATGGGGAAAAAAAAAAAAAACTTTGAAGATGCAGCCAAAGGGGGCAGAATGGGGGCCCAGTTAGTGGCTGGCTCTGGACTGGGTCTAGTTTGGATTTAAACCTGGACTAGATCCAAATCAGTCCTGATCTGGATTTGGGGGATCCACAAAGCAAAATCTGTGGTACGACGGGTCTAAAGACAGATAGTTTAAGTTGACTGGTATTTAACAAATGTTTTTATCCAAAGCAACATGGACTTGCAACAGTAAGTTCAAGACTCAAGCTTGGAGCGATGCTACCGCTGGTCCACAAAGCACTTCAGAGACGTTCAGAGGTGAACTTTTGTGGCAGGTGGGTTTTCTTTCAGCTTTTAAATTTGAACGTTTTCATATCAACACTTCAAATGGATTGCTTTGAACGGTGATCAAAAGTGGTGAGCAAGGAGAATAGCCACAAACGTCCGCCCCCGTTGCCAAATCTGAACACACTCCTCTGGCTTTAGGCCTCTGATCTGAATTCTTCATGACGCTTCACACAGTGGTATGCTGAGTATATGCATTTACATTTACGCATTTAACAGATGCTTTCTGTATAACTGAACTTTTTTTTTTTTTAACTCCGGTTACGGAGTAACTGGAAATGGCAGGTGAATGAGTTGACTCCAGACCTCCGCTCAATCTTGACTTGATGTGCTGTCGGGAAACTGTTCCAGCCAAGGTCCAACCCAGAGCCGAGACCTCCTATAAGGGTGCTAGTGGGGGAAGGGGAGATGGGGACGGGTGCGGCAGCAAGGGGGTCTCCATGAGTCTGTAGTCGATAATCAGGCCCCAGAGTGCGGGAGGCCCAGACATGAGCAGAATGGCTTAAAAAACAAAACAAAACAAAACAAACAAACAAGACGATCTGAGCATGCCCAAAACACTAAAACATGCATCTCAGGTCCAAACCAGGGGAAGGAAAAGAAAACAAAGATTAAAAAATAATAACAAAATAAAAGAAAAGTAAAGAACAAGCACATGTTCACACACTCAAATCATTAACATATTTGCCTTGAATTCCTACCTGTTTACAATACACACAGAAAAAAAGTCTCTTTTTTTTTTAACATGAGATCACTGATGCTTCACAGAGGATTGTCTGTGCCAACGCAAATCCAACTAAAGAAACTAATAGTTCAGACATTTCATACATAATGACAATGACACGGAGAAGAGCTCTGCAGACTGAGTCCACACCAGAGCAGTGCTGGTACTTGAGTTCAACAAAACGCCCTACAAAGCTACTAAGTGTTTCTGCTGACACAGACAGACAGGCATGCACACACGCACACATGGGGTGTTCAAATGTTTTCAATGTCAAATCCTATCCCAGTTTCTGAACTGTAAAATGTCAACATCCCAAATTGTTTAATGGTGTTCAACGTATATTTATGGAGAACCTGCGCTCCAAACATCACCCCGAAACTGCCTCCAGCACCTCTCTTTCTCTCTCTCACACACACTTTCTGCAGCTTGCTTAGCAAGTTAACACACTCAGCCTTCTTGACAGCATACTGCTCTATCACACACTAAAGTCAACTAAAATAAATAAATTAAAAACATGGCAAACAAACTGAGGAGTATTTCTCTACATTACCGAGCTTTTCCTATCATACTGACTGGTCACTTAGCTTTCCTACAAGTGATTGTCATGTCCAATTCTAGGGCCATGCGACGGTTCATAGCCTCTCTCATACCATTTTTGGGAATCCCTACTCTAAAGCTAGCTAGCACTGGGGCAAATTGGAGGAGGGGGCGGGCATCAGTCAACCAGCTTAATGAACTAGCACATGCAGATCATTGTCAAAGTGACGCAAAACTCCTTGTGCTCAACTTGTGCTCACTCCTCATCAATGTTTGATCAATGTCACTAACCAGTCTACAGAAATAAAGAGTAATGTGCAAAATGCTGAAAAAACAAAAACAAACAGTCAACAGTCTTTTCATGTTTGCTATATATGCTGTGTCAAAAGCAAGGTTAAAGTCAAAGATGAGAGGAGGTTATTGTCTGCATGTCATTACGTTGGATGAGGAACATTTTGTAACAAAACAACAGTAAACAATAAAATAAGTCACAAAATAACCAACAACAACCACACGCACACAAGCTGACAAACACTCGCTCATTCACACACCTGCCTGCACTGTTTACAATTGGAGCTAAGGGCACTGGTTGTCCACCAGGTGATGCTGCTGTTAGCACACCCACAACATGGCTCTTCAGTGGCAGCCAATCACACAAGCCCAATTCACACTGGAGAGTTCCTATTGGATGGTTCGGGTGGCACAGCCAAAGCCAGAGTGTCATTAGTAATAGCTTTTTACTGTACTGAGTAGTGTGTGTGCGCTTGTGTGTGTGTGTGTGTGTGTGCGATGTGTGTTCTCAGGCACAGTTCTGAGACTGATCAATCATCACTCTGACGACACAGCAACCAAGCAGACTTGCACTGTGCGTACGCCCACACGCACCGACTGTGCTTGTAGTACCACCAGTGAGTCCAGAGGAAACAACAGACAACAGAAAAAGCCACAAAAAAAATAAACAAAAAAAGAAAAAACTAAAAGATGACTCAAAGTAGCAGTCTTGGGGACACGAGAGGAGGTGCTCTGTCTGGAATCCTCCGTGCTGTACCGTTAGCGTTTGGTATGAGGTGAATGCGCACGTGCCGTGTTTTATCGCACACGTGACACACATCTCCTCACCAGTGGTGATGTTGCCCACATTCTTAGTCTGACCCACTGAACTTAAGGATTCTGACTGGGTCATGATTTCCAGGACGACTCATCAGACTGCTACTCGCAAGCAGACCCTAAAGGACAGAAGGTCAGCTGCAGTAACAATCCTCGCGTCCATTCTGCTCTGTGGCCGACGCTACCATCCTTATCAGTGTCCTCTGACCCCTGTTAGCGACAGGTGGAGGATTACATGACAACCAGGAGAAAACAAAACAAAACTAAACAAAGTGAATCATAAAACAAAGTGAACTGTAGAAGACAGGCAGGAGACAGGGGCCCATATTTACAGGAACGCTTGCAGAGGAGGACGCTAAGGGGACCTACCACAACAAAACGAGAGAGGATTTTTTCCGCTGAAAAAAGAAAGAAAAAACAACCACCAAAAAAAAAAAAAAAAAAAAGACTCCACAAAAGCAAACCCAATGGCCAGCCTCTGTAGTGTCAGATCTCTGCCAAGTGACATGAGTTTAGAGTTCTGTACAGAAACGCTACTATCAAGTTGCGTAAACACACGCACACACATAAGCACGCGCGCATACACACACACACACACACACGCAGGCACACACACAGGCACACAGTTCCAACAGTTCATTCATGTGTGCCATAGTCGTCTTCTTTCTTATGTCAGGTTGCATTTCTTCCTGTGTCATGTCTCTGATGACTGTCGGGTCACTCCCTATCTCCAAGAGTTTCTACGATGCCTTCATTTGTCTTCTCTCTTCTCGAGGAAGAAAAGAACGTAGTGCTTCTCATCGCCATTTGATTTCATGTCGCTAAGTTACCTTCTCCACCCATCCTTTTTTCTCCATCCTTTCTTCCCTCCCTCCACCTCTTTTTCTCTCTCTCTGTCCATCTCTCGCTCTCTCTCTCTCTCTCGGTCCGGCTGGGGGTCTATACCACCGTGCTGAGAGAGGGGGCGCTGCTGCAGTCTGGGGACTCCTGTGGCCCCCCCGCGGGGCCCCCGCTCTCTGTGGGGGTGTCTGGGGCCACCAGGAAGGTGCTGCTGTCGATGGAGTCCTCGCGCTCCTGGGGGGGAGGAGGTGGAGGGAGGGGGGGAGGCATGGAGCCCTCGCCTGCGCTGCCCGCGTCCACCGCGCCCATCTGACCCATGCTCACCGGCATTCCGTTCCTCGCTAAGGACACACACACACACACAAAGCATTAGCGGACTAATCTATTATCTCATACATACAACACACACTCACTCTTGCTCAAACTCTTTGTTACACACACACACACACCTTACTTTTGTGTAATGAAAAGATGAGAAACCTTATTGTGTTATTTACGTATATTAGGCATACATTATGTTCGTAGGAATGATATCATCAGACAGACAGACACACACACACACACACACACATTAAGGAAGGGATAACGTTCTGCGAGGCGGTCATTATCGTGGAATAACTCCCGACAGAGTGATGCAGGAACGCCTGCAGAGGGCTTCACTCTGAAGGGAGTTATTCCACAATCTTGACCGTCTCACAAAACGTTATCCCGCTTATCAGAGGGCTACCTATTGAAGATATCAATAACATGACAATGAAGCATTGCTTATCATTGCTTCCATTGTAAAAGTAATTATCAAGGTACATAATAGCTTCCGCGAAAAAAAAGCAGTCTGCTAACTTACAGATCAGCTGATTGATTATGGCAATGTTCTATTTCACTTCCCTTAACAGCGGTCTGTTATACTTAGCAATGATTATCAAGCAATATCAGACCGCTGAAGAGGATGGAGCATTCTACAGCACTATAAAGAGCCGAGTAATAAGCCTGGCTTAACCCACTAAGAGCTTACCCAGGTCTACGTAGAGGAGGCTGTCTGGGTTGATGGAGGCCTCATAAGGGGGTGGTGGGTCATCGGGGTGCTGGATATCGGGGTACTTGTAGGCGGCGTAGGGAGGGGGCGGCTCCTGGAAGTGGAAGGCCCCACCCTCTCCATCATCCGAGAGGTGCAGGGGGGTGAGGCCCGTCCCGAAGGCGTCTGGCCCGTAGTCGAAGCCCGGCACACGGCGGCCCAAGTTGAAGTGATGAACTGGAAGGGAAAACAAACCGGTTCACAAGAAGAACACACACACAAACACTTTTCAACTTGACAACATGAACATCCCCACCATCTTTATATTAAATTGTGTGTATTCTTCCATTTGTTTCACGGTCTCTCTTACAAGTGTTTCTGGAAGTGTGAGTGTGTATGCTTCACAGGATTGCTGATCGTTAGAATCTGTGTGTGTATGTGTGTGTGTGTGTGGTGTGTGTGTGGTATGAGGGTGGTGTGAGTGTCTCAGTGAGGATATTTATACTGCTTCTGATTGTGTGTGAGTGTGTGTGTGTGCCTGTGAGTAAGCGCATGTGTGTGTGTGTGTGTGTCTCTTACGGTTGCCCCCGATGAGAGTCTCGATGCGCTCGCGGCGTCTCTGTCGAAGGCGATGCACCATGAAGAGCAGCAGGGAGAGGATGAGGAAGGAGGAGATGCAGCTAACTATCAGACGCATCCCACTGGCCATGGAGTCAAACAGACTACTGCCATCTGCAGGCCAGGCGGGGAATAGCAGAGAGAGGGCAGGAAAAACACAGAAGGAAAGAAGAGAAAGGGGCGAGAAATTCATTAACAATGATGGCACAGCATTTGTATTCAACATTTTTGGTTGACTGCATAACAGAATCAGTAAGGGTGTGTGTTATACGTTATAACTTTTATAGCCTGTGTCTGCATGAGCACATATGCACGTTACCATGCTTTTGTCCTGACTGTCTGTGTGTGTGTGTGTGTGTGTGTGGATATGTCCTGGTCTGCGAGTGTATGCATGTGTATGCCTGTATGAATGTGTATTCTTCTGACCATGTTTCTATGCTGATGATTGTGTGTGTGTGTGTGTGTGTGTGTGTGTACGTACCTGGATCCAGGCAGGTGAACTTGCAGCACTCCTTGGGGTCCTTGCGGAAGTGCTGGCACCCCTGGGGTCGCTCACACAGCGCGGCCACACACATCTCCGGCTCACCATCGTGGCACGTGCAGCTCAGGCATGGGTCATCACCCTTGGGCGTGAAGTAGTAGCCCTCGTTCACAACGTTGTCCTTGATGTCAACACATGTTTGTCCTGACAAAGAGGAGGACACACATGCTCAGGAATACTAAAACACCAAAACCTGAAAAGAGGAGTTATTCAACACACACACACACACACACACACACACACACACCCCTCCAGCAGAAGTGGGTGAGAATGTGGTTTTGATCACAGCAGTGGGTGCAGAATGGTTTGGGCCTGAATAAGACTCAGGATGATTCACCTATTTTACAAGTGTGAGTGGATGGCACTTAGCACTTCAGTGAGGCGCACACACACACACACACACACACACACGCGCGCTCGCGCACACGCACACACTTGTAATACAGGTGAATCATCCCAGGTCTCTTTCAGGCCCAGCCAATCCTGCGCCCACAGCAGCGATCAAACCCACTTCTCCCTGCCAGCCTCACCACAGCAGGGGCTCTGGCACTTCAGAGGGGCCCACTTGTCCTGTGTTACGCATCAAACCATATTAATGCACTGAGAGGACTTACAGAGAGGGGATGAGAAGAGGAGGAGAAGGAGAGTGAGTGAGAGTGAGAGTGAGAGTGTGTGTGTGTGTGTGTGTGTGTGTGTGTATGTGTTGGGGAAGGAAGAGAAAAGAGAGAAAAAGGGAGTGGAGGAAAGAGAAGTCGAAGTGTGAAATGAGAGAAGCGTGGAGGAAAGGTGCGGGTCTGAGGGGGCCAGCTGAAAGACGTGCCGGTTTCATATTAATGCTCTTAGAGGAGTCAGGGAGAGGAGAGGAGAGGAGAGGAGGTGTGAGGAGGAAAAGTGAGAGCAACGGACTGGAGGAGAGGGAGAAGAGAGAAGAGGGTGAAG
Source organism: Tenualosa ilisha (assembly GCA_015244755.2). Classification (NCBI taxonomy): domain Eukaryota; kingdom Metazoa; phylum Chordata; class Actinopteri; order Clupeiformes; family Clupeidae; genus Tenualosa; species Tenualosa ilisha. The sequence continues at coordinate 3,913,880 of PYXC01001974.1, read as the reverse complement.
GGGAGGGAGGAAAAGATCAGAGGAGAGGAAGGAAGTGTAGAGAGTAGATGAGAGGATGAGGAGAAGAAGAGCAAGTGAGCATAGGAGATGGGGAGGAGAGGAGAGATATGAGGGGAGAGGGGAAGAAAGAAGAGAGGTGGATGTGAGGAGGACAGGTGCGAGAGAAAATGACGAGAGAAGAGGAGACTAGAGTGAAGACTAACTGTACGTTCACAATAAGAGTTATGGAAGTGATGGAAGTAATTCACTTTTTAGGGACAAAAGTGATAAGAGTAACAAAAGTGTAAAAGTTTGAGCGACTAGAACAGCTATAAAAGGACCAAAAAATGTTCAGTACTGAGCAAACTTTAGCTATGACGTGTTTCAGCCGTAACCAATAGGCAATGGTCGGGTCATGAGTGGTTTAAGTGACATGAGCAAACACAAATATTTTGACAGCAATGCTTTTTGAGCGTCTTCAGTAGTCGTACGGCTTAAGCAGCTCTAGGTGTGAATGTGCAGTAGGGATGGAGAGAAGAGAAGGTGAAGGGAAGAAAGAGATGAAAGAGTCAGAGTGGGGGAAAAAAGGCAGAGAGGTTGAGAGGTGAGGAGTTGGGCGTCACGTACTCCTCTTGCAGAGGAAGGGGAACTTCTTGTAGCAGTTCTCGGCGTGCCAGCTGTGCAGGCCGCGCTCGTTCATGCTCTTCATCTGGAAGCGCTGGAGCTGGGCACAGAAGACGTTGTCCTGGGGAGGCACCGCTTCCCCCAAACTAGTCAGACCCTCTGGGGGCAGGAACACCTGCATGGACCCTGAGGAGAGAGGAAGGGATACTTCTCTTTAAGTCATAAAGTCTTATGTTTACACATAATATATACTCTCTATATATATTATTATTACTATTATTCATTATATAATATTATATTATATATAATATTACATATATTGTGTTTTTTCTGCATTCATTCATAAGACAGAAAGTAGGATCAAGAAATAACCACATACCACATTCAAATAATATCTATTCTACAGAACTGCTAAGGGGGGTTAATGGCACTCCGCTTCATATTGTGCCTAACAACGCCGCTTAGCTGTTGAACATTCACTGTATAGAATGGCCTCAAGGGGGTTTATTGCTTAAATACTCATATGCACTACATAAAGCACAGACAGAGGCGACAGCCTCACCTTTGTAGGCCACCTCCCAGCGTCCCTCGATCGAATGGTTCTGATTAGTGATGACATACTGGTAACCCACCCAGAACCTGCAAGAACACAGACAGTCACACACAAGTTTTTTCATAACCAAACAAAAGAAAAAAAAAGTGTGCACCTTCATCACTACCTATGAATGTCCAAATGCGCATACACAGATGAGACAGACAAATACACACAGACATTCACATACACATACATACACACACACACAATGTGTTACTGCAGTAGTAGTGCTCAGTACAAGAAGAATCGTGGGCTACTCACTTGCACTGGTCCTTCCTCTCGCACACCTTCTCATCAAAGTCCACCTCGATCTTCAGGATGAACTGCAGCTCCTCGTTAGTGACGAAAGTAGCCAGTGACCCGTTGACCTTCTGACAGGTGTCCACGGCCTGCCAGTAGTTCTCGTTGCGCAGGTACACCTTATAACAGCTGGCCGTCTTCTCGTAGTGGTGCCAGCCAGTCGGGCACTTCTCTGTGTGCAGGAAAAAAATGCCAGAGGCCAGACAGTGTAAGAGCACAGGCAAACGAGTGTTGGCACCAGTGGGCTCCATTTACCCACAATTCCCATCTAATCTGTCTGCACTCAATCTGTGTTCTCTTCCATCTGTAATGCTTTGCTTTTGCTGATCCCACTGCAACTCTAATTAATATCATCTATTCAGAACCATCTTTCTGTGTAGTGCCACAGTCAGAATCCAATGTAGGCATGCTCAGTGCAAATCCAGAGCTATACCAGTGGGCTTATGCCTTGGGTGCTCTGAGGTAACATTCGGATGCATGACCACACTTTATTAATGCATTTATGCTCTCAGGTTTCACTTTTACATGGAATCTTAATCTAAATCCCCACTGCCTCTCAGATCTTCCAGTATGCTCATCAGCATCGTGTTACAGACACATCCCAACACCTCACAATACTAGGCTGGAAAACAACGACATATCATGGGACACACTTTTCAGTGAATGAACAGGGACGGCTTTTTGGCTGGAACAGCTTTTTGGCTGGAACAGCACCAGCAACATAATTAGCGTTCCACATATGCAATCTGTGTCACACAGGAAGTGGAAAGTGGGTCAGTGGCACAAGCCGGGGGGGGGGGGGGGCTGAAGGGGCTCAGGCTAGGGGCCAAGTGACTTTTCCTCAGCAGCACCAGTGGCATGTCAAAGGCTCAGACACTGAAGGGAATGGAGCACACACAGACTTCTCTTGAGCAATGCTACCAGGCTAAATGACTGACCAGGGTTGACTGGAACCCTTCCTACTGAGATTACCGCAATATTATTACGATTAATTATTTAAACTTCAATTATCGATCACCAAGCAGCTTACTACAATCGCCCAATCAGGGTGCCGTTTCAACAAAGCATCACTGGTCATTTCCGTCGTTATCTTGGTCGTTATGCTGCTTCACTCAATGGCAGAACGACCGAGATTGCTGACGATGTTGCGAGAAATGCGCCCAAGAATAGTTCAAATGGCTGCCCAGCGTCATTGCTCAAAAAGACGCCCCATGCATCATTAGCTTGTGAAGTGCTCTCCAGTTTGATATTCTCATATTGGATATGTGCAACACCAATTATGTTGCTAGGCCGTTCCAGCCATGCAGTCGGGCTGGCTGAAAAGATTCTTCCTGCTGTTTTTAGTGGTGGAAAACTGTACGAGAGTATCAGGGTGTGTGTGTGTGTGGTGGGGGTGGAGGAATTTAGGGAGAGGCTTTGTGTATGTGTATAGGGATGTGTGTGTGTGTGTGTCGGGGGGGAAGGTACTTACTGTTGAAGCGCACAGGCTGAGCCACACCCATCACATCTTCTACCTGGTCATAGCCGTTGCCATAGCGATAACGTTCCTCCTTTATGGCTGTAAGGAGAGAAACACAGGAGTTAGAAAGGAGTGAGTGAGTGCGTCTGTGTGTGTGTCTGTGTGTGTGAGTATGACTGAGCCCATAGCAGCTTTCCAGATAAGATACTGGCACTATGTAATGTGTAAAGATATTCATGGACTTCTTAATGATTTTTTTCTTACATCAATACTTGCCAAAGACTATGACAGCCCTCCAGAATCGCACCAAGTGGGCAAGCTGGCACACATGATGTAAAACATAGTAAGATGAAAGCTCATCTGCTGGGTAGGCAGTACAAAAGCTCACTCGAGTATTCCGTCAACCGTTTCTCCCATTAAAGCATCAACGCTTAAGTCCATCTGTGTTGTGTGCACAATGTAGATAGACTGTGACAGGCACAGACACAGAGAGTCCTGTTAGAGCCTGTTGGCTTCCTACTAAGCCCAACAGCCTGGCTAATCTTGCTGAGCTCTACTGAGAAGCAGTCATTCTGCATAACAGCATTACACAGTCAGTGTCTGACCTCGTTTGGTGGCATCTGAGCTGTGTGATTGTGTGATTGTGTGTGTGTGTGTGTGTGTGTGTGTGTGTGTGTGTGTTGTGTTGTGTGTGTGTGTTTGTGTATGTGTGTGTGTGTGTGTGTGTGTGTGTGTGTGTGGGTGGGTGTGTGTGTGGGTGGGTGGGTGGGTGGGGGTGTAAGCTCAGTCACAAGTGTTCTACAAGACAGCAAAGGTCACATGAAACAAATCTACCCTCTCAAACCTCTTGGACTAGCAGCAGTTCCACAAAGGCTGGGATCAGACAAGGCGAATGTGGTTTTGCATGTTGTGTGTCTTTCTCGGCTTCTCAGACAGTTTCCCTGCCCGTTTTTACAAAGTATCTGTGTCTGTCTCTTGGCAATTATCCAATTAACCCTCTCCATCTCAAGCTTTACTGCATCACTCACTTAATCTCTTTGTCAATCTCCACTCTGTCTGACTCAATCTTTCTCACGTCTGAAACACTACTATGAACATTAATAACAGTGGTGTTTTAGAGGTGAGAAATACTGAGACAGACAGAATGGACGACAGAGCTTGTTTCAAAACTTTATTAAAATATAGGCACAGTACAATCAGGAAATTCTTCCACTGTATCCAAAACAGCATCTGCAATTATTTACAAAGCTTGCACTGTGAACTACCTTGTTGCTAACTATATAGGGGTGAGTGGCAAGCAGCCAAAACAAAGTGAGCTGGCTAATCACACACTTCCTCTATCCGTGGGGTCTCAGTCGCTTTGGCAGATAGCCAGAAAAATTGGTATCCGTCATTCGTCAGAGAGCATGTCAAAGTGAGGGTTTGTGACATCACAGAGGGGCTCTGCATGTCTGCGTTTTGGCGATGTTGGACAACTATAAATTCAGCCTAAGACAGTAGTGTACCAGAGAACTCCACTGTTCTCCACTGGCAGACCACTGGCCAACAGTTCTTCTGCTACCACGGACTTTACCCTCCATGAAAACATGTCCACCCCTCATGTCTGAGGCTGTCTAGTTGTCCTGTGCTGTCCACACACCGCAGGTCACAAAGCTAACTGCTGACTCATAGAATATTGAGCTAACTCACCGAATGCTGAGACAGAGACAATAGTGCGAGAAAGAGAAAGCAACAGCCTGTACTACTCAAGACTCAATGTTTTTGTTTTGGTTGCCCTTTTTTTGGAAATGTGCTGTTTTCCAGGAAAAAAAGAGCTTTTAGAGTTCAATTGGCCGAGGAGGAACGTGAGTCACCATTTAGGAGCAATGACAAACCATTTTTGGTTTGTTTGTTTTTCTATTATCTGATCATACAGGGTACAGGGATGTTTGTGTGTGTGTGTGTGTGTGTGTGTGAGAAAGAGAGCGAGAGGAAGGATGATTAAGACCTGTGTCTCAGATTCCTTCCAAAAAGTATTTAATTATGCATTTTTGCTCAATTGGTATTTCGCAGGAGTGAGTGTTGCCATTAGGCCCATGCATGCAGTATTTAACAGTGCATGATACTTACGGGGGCAGTCCATCTCATCGCTCTTGTCATCACAGGCGGTCCAGCCATCACACTGCCAGGACAATGGGATGCATTGCATCTTTCCACTGCGACAGGCAAACTGCCCAGGGCTGCAGCGCAGCTCTGCATGTGCACACGCACGCACGCATGCGCACACACACACACACACACACACACACACACACACCCGCGCACACACACACACGCACCCACGCACGCGCACACACAGCAAGTGAGAGAAAGAGAAAGAAAGAGAGAGAGAATTAAAGTCAAGGTCATTAGCCTATTCAGGACTTAAGATTAATCAGCATGCCTAGACTATCAACTGCATTAGTGTATTCACTTCCACTTTATACACACTCCAGATCAGGGGTGCCCAACCAGCCGATGGAGGTTGACCGGTTGATCGCCACTGCAGTGCAGGTATATCACGAAACATTCCAAGAGAAAATGCTGTAGACGTATCATTTCAAAAGTAGCTTGCATGCCAAAAGAAGTTGGGCACCCCTGCTCCAGATCATTCTTAACTGAGCTGGCTAAGTACTTTTCAGTAGCCCTTGTTAGCAGCCTAGCCTACAGGTTAAACACAATGTAAGGGTAAAAGGCAAGCGCTATTGCTATTATCCCACACAGTGTATAGAAAACCAAATGATATCTTGTAGAGTTAGGCGAGATGGCTCCCATCACTGTACAAGCAAAACATTAGCTGAAATAATAGCATAGCATCAATTAACTCTAGTGGAAGCAGGCCTCGCAAAAGTCTTCTGTTATAAGAAAAGACTTAAAGTATTAGGGTACTAGTTTCACTTCACATGTCTATGAAGGCATTAGGAGGGAGATTTACTACTGTACACACTGCACAGCTATTCACCAGCTGGCTACTGATTCACAGTCACCTTATGTAGCCTACCCAGAGGATATTGGCCTTTTGTCCATCCACAGGGCACAGGACATCTCAGTCTACCTACAGAACACAGAACCTCTGTGTCTGCCGACAGAGCAGTTTTTCAATTTATAGGTGACTTAACGTATGATAGCATACTGGGTTAGAATCCTTGGGATCTGTCCAGCTAGCATGATGACCTCCCTCTGTAAGGATACACTTCTTCCCTAACAAGCCCCGAAAAGCCCAAAGCTCAGCTGAAACAGCCATGATTGGACTCCTCTGCTTTAATGAATAACAGTCAGAGAGGGCAGAGTGACCAGCTAGGCTGTGTGCCCACACATTCACACAAAGAAACTGAGATGGTCCCTTCCCATCTTCTTGGCTCTATGGTGGCCATCGTGGACGGGGTACTGGGGGAGGGCTTTAACTTCTCAGGTACTATGCCAGAACTTCAGATGTAAGGTTATTCAAAGGGATCAGTTTCAGAGAGCAGATTTTGTGTTTTGTATAAAGCTTGTAAATTCATGTCAGTATGTGGATCTGATTCCAAGCCAAAGGATAGGGACCTGCAATGATAACCGCAAGAGAGCCATGTTGACTGGTAATTAACATGATTCCATGTGAAATGTCATGTGTGACACAGGTGCTTGTGGGGTGGTGACTGAAGTGGTCGGGTATTTTCCTTTCTGTACACAAAGCTACAGGTGTGAGTGGTGCACTATTCTCTCCATTACAAACTAGTTTAGGCTACCACCGGGCCAAAATCCTTAAGGCTGGAATATTTAGGGATAATGTTTGCTTAGGGGGACAACTGATATCTTCAGGCTTAAAAAATTTCCCTTGTTTACGTCGCCTCACTCTATGAGGACGCGGCTCTGAGGCAAATTCACAGAACCTCGGTCTACCGAATGCAATCAACTCTGCAGGGACACCGTACTGGCACAGAATCAAAGGGCCTTTCACAGCCTAACATGGTGACCCACTGTATGAGGACACAGCAGCTATATGGCAAAAATCAGTGTCAACCCTGATCTAGGCCTAAATCACGAGTCCTAACACCACAACAGATGATAACAGATGATAAATGACAACCTCAGTTACACATTGAGCCCAAGAAGCCAAAAAAGGACTTCCTCATTCAACAGGATACTTCTAAAATCCACTATTCGTCTAGTTAGAGATATAAACTGCCACTCTAATCTGACAAAGAACAGGACATACTCCTCTGTTAAGGGCGACCAAACAAGGGTGTTCCGAGTTCCAGCTTGAACTGAGGAAATCAGCACGCAGACCAGAGACTTTCACGTTCTGGCAGTGGGATCCTACTTGACAAACACCACATGTCTGCTCACTCTTGCCAAGACGTTCAGAATACAAAATGAGTAACAACACTCCCTCTAAGTACCAAGCAAGCACAGCAGGACACCTGTAGGTGCATTAGTAAACACTAACGTGAGGTGGCCCTTGGCTTGTCAGCTAGACACAGTCCATTTCTGTGACATACAGTATGGCTCAGAAGTCACAAGTGGAAAAGACCACTACGACATGCAAAAGTGGGGGTGGGGGGACGGGGACAGTTTTGGGTCTTACCTGACAGTAGCCTGGCCAACGCTAGTCGAGGGCCTGCAACAAAACACACAACAGGTGAAGTCTTAACTACCCAGTTCACAACAGCACAGTGAAGAACACTAGCTCTGAGACAGAATGTGGACAGCACACACACACACACACACACACACACACACACACACACACACACACACACCACTGACATAGACAGACACAGTGCACGAGTGCATGCACACACACAACAAGCAGTGGAATGCCTTCACCTTCTAGGGAGTCACTGACCACCTAGGGAGTTGTTAATTACGCACGGGTATTTAGTTGGGTGTCCCATTTGCCTCTGCTTGTATGTATGGTAAGAGTGGGGCTGCCATCCAGGCCACCTGTCCACTGGCATCTCATCATAAAATACATCACGTCTGAGACCACCCACAGCTTCTGCCTCTCCTTCCCGCAGACTAGACTCTCATAAGCCAAGCTGGCTGGCAGAAAACTCTTAGTGTTACGCTAAACTGTTTTAACATTTCTCTCTAAGCTGTCTGTGGCGGTGGGTGGAGAATGAATTGCTAAGAGCAGCACAAAGCTTGACTGTCTTAGAAACTGTTCCGTGAGCTTATCAGAGGCAAACACAAGCATACAATATGCCACTCTCCTGAAGACTCCAGGAGGGAGCAGCACAACTGCTTTCCCGGTTCATTCACAAACCTCCTCACATGACGCTGCCTACGCTGCTTAGTTAAAATAAATAAAAAAAAACAGGCGCCGACCAAGCACTGCTCCAATACTAACACTGCTTCTGCAACTGGTCATGAAAGACAGGTCTTGAAAGTAAACAAATAAACTAAAAATTTTTTTCCTCAGATAAATCACAATTAGAGTTATGCACAGCATTTTAAAATACGTGATGGTAGTATTTGTTTTGCTTCGACTAACCCATATAAAACATACTGCTTTGGACTTTCCCATGCATCCCGGATGGCTTCAGAAGCCCTATAGGTGGCACACCAGCGGTTAGGCCTATCTTACCTAAACAGTCAGTGGGGGGCGGCCACCCAAACTTGAAACTTCATGGCACAAACAGAGCTACCCCACGACGGCATCCTCCAAGGTTTAAAATTAGCAGTGTGTCGCATTCAGATTACCCATGCTTGTTTAACTCCCTTAAGTGGTGTAGACGTTAAATCCACACAGACTAACCTTTTGACATGCCACCACCTGCCACTCTGGACAGTAGCTTGGCAAAGTCTGACAGCCAACACATCTCACTGAACTGTATGTTAAGTTACGTCCCTCGCTGAAAATACTATCAGAAGTCCGCAGTTCTGATTAGGTATCCAACATTAAAGGAAAAGGAGGGGAATTTGGTTAAATACACTGTGCCGTATTTGTGATCACCTGGAATCGAGACATTTCATATTTACGGATATTCGTCTAAAAAAACAAGTGGTCTATGTACACCATCTTCCCTAACACCTTTACATGTACAAGAGCTTGTAAGTAACTACCAACTATCTACTTAACTGTTGACACGATCTCTGCAAGTGCCTTTTGTGCGCAGGCAAAGAACGGATTAAAAAGCAAATGGCTATATATCAAGCTAGCGCTAGCTTACGCTCACTGAACCGTTTATAACACTACATGGTACACAACCTTAACATATCATGTAAATACCGACCATAAATGCAAAACTATTATAATATCGCTTCGCAGTATTTCCTCTCCACACATGGACGAAGTATCTGCTTGTGCACGGATACGTGAGTAAATCTCTGCCGAGGCAGTTTCCTAATCGACACAGGCCATATCCTGGCCAAGGCCTATCTTATCACAAACATTAACTGCAGTTTAAAAGTCCTCAAATTTCCAGCTACATGGCTTGCCAAAATGTCGAACTTTTCCAAATGGTAGCTACTATTGCATTATCATGCATGCAATATAGACATATACATATAAACACAAACAAAACATAAGGAAGCACGTTAACCTAAAATAATCGTCAGCCACAACTACGCTAGCTAGCTAGCGTGATAGCCTAGCAAGATGTTGTTAGCAGCTGACTGACCAGTTCACGTTAGCCTACAGCCAAAATTGTGTTTCTCACACAGGCACTTACCTGTCCGTGGTGGATCCGTCAAAGTCAAAACAAACAGGAGAGACAAGACAAGGACGAAACTGCTGCTGTCAGCTTTTGGCAACATTTATCCTCCATTCATAGTAGTTCCCACACAGAAAGAAAATAACCGAGAATATGAACTAGCACACCCTCGTCAAGAACGTGCAAAGAATACCGATCTAGCTATTAATTATATTCTAATCGACAAAAGACGTGACCCATAGTTTAACTACTTCTGTAAACACATGTAGGACAAACGATGTACTACATAATCTGATACCCGCGAACCTCCTATGAGACTAACAGCTTGACCACCATACCCAGCACAGAGATAAAACAAGATGGCTCCGTTCCCCCATCACAACAATCCCAAACACGCTGAGCAACCAATCCGTTTACAGACAGGGGGCGGGGTTTAGGATTCTTACTGTAACATTTTGCTGGATGCTGATGTATTTACATACTTTGTATTTCATCAATAAATTAAATTGTAGCCTTCAGCGCAGATTTTTTAATTTTGCAAAGGCAGAAATGTCTCTGCAGAATCCACTCAAAAATCATAGTGCGATGTAGTCAAATGCATTAGAGAAAAAGCATTGATCCTTGCAACAAAGAGGGGCATTTAAGTTTAATCGCCGTTGGTAGGGCTCTCAAAGTAACATTTGGGCATTTTTGGGTAGGTTACCTTGCTGTTGCCCCTGAGGGTACTCTTCAGCTCAACAAGGCCATCTGTTTAGAAAATAACAGGTGCTTTCCAGAATGTTTGTCAAGCAATCAAAAGAGCAGAGAAACAGATTAATAAGGCTGTTCAGTCCATTAGCTTTTCCCTCACTTTCAAACTAACCCTTCAGTATGCATTACATAAAAAATGCCGTACTCAGATTTGCTCAGATGTTCAGAACATCTGTAGCATGATGTAGACCAGAGGTGGTTAAACTCTTCTGTTTATGGGCCACATACTGAAAAATCTAAGATGCCAAGGATTAAAGCAAAATTAAGAGCACCAGTTTTAACCAGTTTCAAGTGAAGACTGCATTTTAGATAAGGAAACCTGTTGGGCATCTAATGCTACACTGTTTAACAATAGTATTGACAAACATGTCAAACCAGTTCTGAGACTGTGACATGCGATGGATATATAATTTGAATTAATGTCTTAATAAAATTGATGTCACAATAAGCCACCATACATTATATTTTTTGACTTCATGTTGGGCCGCATGAAAGACAGCAGAGGGCCACAAATGGCCCCTGGGCTGTAGTTTGGCTACCTCTGATGTAGACATCAAAGGATGTTTGTAGAATCGTAACAGGAAGTTGCCAGCTCGGTCCTCTCATGTAAAGGGCCTCACTATTTGAAGTATCCTTTTTTTTTCAGACAATCCAATTTGGTACCATCTTCAGATTCATTTAGATGGCATACAGTCATGTGAAGAGTGGATAAACACAAGTGTTATTCCCACCAGCCATCCACACTAGGCACTATGCAGCTCTTGGTAGAGGGCAGGAAACAACAAAAGGAAAAAATAAATAAATAAAAATATATATTTATATATATCAAACGAGAAGAACTGAAATCGTATCCCTCTGACATGATCAGTTCCTCTTATTATGCATGCATGTTTTTCAGACCATGAGTAATGGGTCTTTCTGAATACAAAATTGAAATAGATAACACAATTCTATATGGTTTCCATCATTTTAATAAGCTGCTATGGTCACCTTAGTAGTATAGGCTATATTGTCAGCCTATGTGCACATGCTCAAAACCTGTGTGGAATACCTTCTACACAGTAAGGAATTGAGTAGAGAATTGATAAAGAATTAGACTGATAAGCAGAATTGACAATGGCATTGATAATGGTAAAATCCTATCAATTCCGACCCCTACTCCTGGTCAAGAGTTCTCCATGTTGTTGCTGGGCAACCTTTGCGAATTTTGCTCTGTGGATTCCAGTCCAGTGGGTGTTTTATGTTGGTCTGTGGTCTACGCAGGATATGGACAATCAAGGACCATTTTCATCTCCTGATGTTGTCTTTGATGGCAGTTTATTTTGTTATCTTTATGGTTCCTAGTTTGATATGCTCTCTGGTCAGCATTTCAGTGTCTGGTTTCTTGAGCCCATCTAGTCATTTTAAAACATTAAATTATGCTCCATTAGATTATGCTTCATTGTTTTTATGTGGTCTAATTTTAAGTAATGAATCTCACCATGTTTACCTTGAAAAGGTTATTTTGCAGTGTTTGAAAATTGAATACTTGAAATGTTGCCAACACTAGAGTCTTTTACTGTTTGTAAGACCGACTGACAGACATCACGTTTTTACATGACATGGTGTGGAAAAGTTTCTTGGAAAAACCCAAAAATATACAGAGAAGTTTGTCTTGTTCAACCAAGTCTTTATTGCGTTCACCGAGAGAATGGTACTAACAGTGGTAATTCTTAACCATTCTAGCCTTACACCTTTTTCTGTCTACCTTAAGTATTCCTCCCGGTAGATGATGTAGCTGGCCTTGAGCCAATCCTATGCCAGGCCTTAGTTTCTGTCCTTTTACGATGAAGCTGTAAACATGATTTCAACACAGTTTTCAGAAAGGAATCTACCCGTCAGCATACTACTTTCTTACTGGCAGTTACACTTTCTTTTAATAGCACAACACTCTGTTTACATGTTTTTCCTATGTCTATATGCACACATACTTATATTACTTGTTTCTACAGAAATTTCCCGACAATGGCTTAACATGACCAGTATCCCTTCTGTTGTTCACTATCAGTCATTACATTCTGTCTGAAAATTGCGTGTTGGGAAATACAGTTTATCATGCTAGGGCTACACAATACAATAGCGAATGAAGTTACACTGTTTATTGATATAGTTTACAGGTACTAGCTATCATAACTGGCAAATTACAGTTCATCCTCTGATCTTGAAATGGATGGAGTTTTCGAGTCCAATTCAGTTTATAGTACACCAAACGCGCTCGAGATGTACAGTAGGCCTATGGCTACCAGACCGATTGGGGGCAATTGGGGACCGCTTAAATCCTCAGTCCCATTTAATCTGGCAGGTCAGGAGGGACTTCCTCGATGGTTAGGTTGCCACTTACACTTGTGACGAACTGATTTATAAATAGCTTGGCCTAGGCTACTCTTAAAAATGTCGCACGGGTTAATATTTTCATGTTTTGGGGATATGAACATTACAAAAGGCTTTTTGAACCGTAGGCTACAGGTTAGGCCACAGTTGAAACATCTCAGTCCCTCGCACAATCAATCTCTATCTCAGGTTTGTGTTAAAGGGGGGTAAAGAGACGGTGATAATATGTCGTCGATATTTGAGTATTATGTAAGAGTGAAACTTTGTTCGGTTGATAAATGGTTTTACTAAAGGTGCAAACTTCTGCAAATCTCTGTAAACATGCTTATAGGCTATAAGCTACCCACGTTCAATAACAAATTCTCGCAAAACTGATGATTTGCCTGCTAATGCCGCAGAGACACAGATGACTTTGAATTATTACTGACATGAGTAAGGTGATGAATGACCTCAACCTCACAAGCAAAGCGGCCATCAGCTGACCCGAAACTTCTGGGCCACAACGGACCTGTCCACGGTAACGCCCGGCGCTCATAGCTCAGTCCAACTCCAAGCGCAAAAATATAAAGTTTGAATATTGAGTCATTGTTTGACTTTTTGAACATCTAAACAGAAGAGCAAGCATACATAATACAAAAAATAAAACAAGCAACAGTAATCAATTTGCCGAGTAGTCTGAAAAAATGAGTAGCTTTACATTTTTAAACTAAAAATCTTCTGTTGACTGATTTATGACGCCTGTAATTCACTTGTTATGACGTTAGAGGGTGAAATGAACCCAGTGTTCGACGTCATTTCAAAATTATTCGCCATGTGTAAAGGGTTAATAAAAGTTACAAATATGTAACTTCACCGCCACCAACAAATGGAACACAAATTTGTTGTCTGCTGAAATTGTGTGCATAATGGCTGGCTAAGAAGATCAAACCAGTATAAACGCAGGTGCTCTGCCATGGACGAGTCTCTGATTCTAAAGAAATGCGGTTATATATTAGGCAATACACTGGGTGATGGATCATATGGAAAAGTCAAGTCCGCCTATTCAGAACGCCTAAAGGCAAATGTGGCAGTCAAAATTATAAACAGAAAAAAAGCAGCCGCAGATTTCTTGGAAAAATTCTTGCCACGAGAACTGGAAATTCAAGCAAGCTTGAGCCATCCACATATTGTAAAAATTTTCAAGATTTTCGAAACGTCGGATGGGAAAGTATTCATCGTCATGGAGCTCGGCGTACAGGGAGATCTGCTGGAGTTCGTCAAAAGCCGTGGTGCATTGCCTGAAGATTTCGCTAAAAAGCTTTTCCGGCAGTTGTCGGTGGCAATTAAATTCCTCCACGACCAAGACATCGTCCATCGGGATTTGAAGTGCGAGAACCTACTCCTGGACAAAGACTTCAATTTGAAAGTGTCAGACTTTGGATTTACTCGACGGATTAATTACGATGAAAATGGCAAAATGGAACTGAGCAAAACCTTCTGTGGATCGGCAGCATATGCAGCACCTGAAGTTTTGCAGGGCATACCATACAACCCCAAAATGTATGACGTGTGGAGCATGGCCGTTATTTTGTTTGTTATGATGTGTGGGTCCATGCCTTACGACGACTCAAATATCAAAAGGATGCTCAGGATACAAAAGGAACATCGAGTGGACTTTCCCCGATCCAAACACGTCCCGGGAGAATGCAAAGACATCATTTATAAGATGCTGCACCCAGATGTCAAAAGGCGACTTGACATTTGTTCCATTCTTGACCATCAGTGGCTGCAAGGAAAGACAGGGGAGGTTAGCCGAAGACACAAAGATGAGCCGTCCACATCTAAAGCAGCCTCCAGCAGCAAAGATGACAAGAAACAAGTGAAAGAGGAGGCAGACATCTCTCTGGACCCTGAACTAGAGGACCAAGCTGGGCTTCCCTCTCCCAGGATGGACGCAGCTTCTGTGACTTGATGGTAAAAACAGACTACAGCCTTTACTCAATCAAAACACACACCATTAATGACACTCAACCATTTAATGCGTATCTGGTCATTCTACTGTAAGGGCCTCTGTGGAGCTATGAGCCATTTAACGTTGAAGTAGAAGATAGACTACCGTCACTGACATTTTGTACTGTAACACAAAGTTGTTTGAAGCACTGAAATTAAAAACAACAAAATATAACATTTTAATATCTCTATGTAGTATACAAAATTGTCTTCTTTCAGAGTGATATTTACAGTGAATATCGTCTGACACTGTCCATGTACAAAGAGCATTTGCACCCAGTACAAGTTAAGCTTGTTCTAAAACCCAGAGGCAAACAGGCATCTCTTTCCACTCAGTAAGCCGCCAAGTTATCCTTAAAAAATTCCAAAGGAAGAGATTGCTCGAGTCTGTATTTGAGGAGTCCCTCAAACAGTTCTGTTCAGAACTTTGTTGCAATTCCAGATATGAGGGTCAAATATAGGTAGGCCTACTATTTCCCTGTTGGGCTATATTTCAGACTGACCGCTTCGGAGTCCAGTGTTGGCTCTAGTCCTTTCCGGACTAGGCCAGACAGGCTCACACCGCTCGTTAGAAGTAGTCAGCAGCTTTCCTCCTCTTTGGAAGCTGCAGGAGGTCGTCGGTGATGGACGCAGGGTCTTGCGATGCTGGGGTCCGAGCCTTGCCTGGTGTTGGGGTGCCATGGGGAGTGAGTGGCCCTCCCAGGGGTGTCTTGGAGCCCGAGGCCCGGTGAGACGGAGAGGGCGTGTAGCTGGCGCGCAGGGCTTTGTCAGTGTACTTGCTGGAGGAGCGGTTGACTAGTCTCTGGAGGGCAGGTGACAGGGCGGCTGGCGTCAATCCCTTGGGTGTGAGGCTAAAAGAAGGAGAAAGTATTACAAATCACTTCTCATATGTTCATATGTGAGAAAATGCACATCAGTGAGGACAGGGTACACAGAACACAACATGGCAGTGAAAAACCTGCGTAATGAAAATGTGCAACAACAGCATGTGCTCTTGAAACGTTCCTCTTCAGATAGGCCTACATGTTCACTGTATCATGGCTAAAGACCGTTTGAAGAGTTTGATTATTAGCGTTATAGGTGTTCCCACAAGAGATTTTAACATATGTGATGTAAATGTAGCAGAAGCAGTTTAGGGGGGGAATGGAATGTTCAGACATTGCTTTTGTTTTTGCCATGGAAACGGTTGATAAACCCATTCCACTAAACGTCATGTCTTATCATTTACTGTTTGTTCGCGTTCCGTCACATCCCTAAAGCAGAAGCCAGCAAACAATCTGAAGGGTGATGTCAGAGCTACTGGCTGACCTATAGGACTCCTACAGTGGTGAATGTGTTGGTTGCCTCACCTAGCCAGGTTTTCGGTGACTTTGCGCAATGCCTCCTGCTTCTTGGCTCGGTTTTTGGCTGCAGCCTCGTTGGCCATTTTCAAACCTAGCCGTTCTCTTCTTCCAGGTTCAGGAATCTGTCAGAGTCAGAGTTTGGTTACCACTCACTAGAGGGCTGCAGTGTAAGCTGAGCTCTGCATTCTATCAATACAGGTTACATTGCACCTGTAACATCCATTACATTTACATTTACATTTATGCATTTAGCAGACGCTTTTATCCAAAGCGACTTACAACTCCATCAACTATCAATTGTTCAGGGCCAGTCTCCCCTAGAGCAACTTAGGGTTAAGTGCCTTGCTCAAGGGCACAACGGTGGCAGCCGGGATTCGAACCCACAACTTTTCAGGCTACTTACACGCTAGCCAGGTTCCTTAACCACTACGCTACCACCACCCCACCACCCCTGTACATATGTACAGTTTGAATAGCACTAAATTTAGTCAGATACATAAATGTGATATGGGCTAGTAAATGAAAAAAGCAATCAAAGGTGGCATGAAACTCTGGTATACCTTAAAGGAGGGGCCATGGTTTCTCTCTATGTAGGGAGTTTCAGGGCCTTCCAGGCGGAATGGGGTGCTCTCAATCTCACCCCAGGTCATAAGTGGGGAATCGGCCACACCTTGGGGAAGCAGACAGACAACATATGTAGTCAAAGACCCTCACAGACTTTGCATAACTCAGCCAATAATAAGATTGATTTAAGACATTCAGGGTTTAGATGCAGACATCGTCACTAATCTTAATATTCAATATACGATACTCACCAGGCGCAGGTGACGGAGTCCCAACATAGCCATAGCCATTCACTTTAGGGGACTCATGTGGAAGCAAGTCCTTCCCATCGGGGCCCACTTTGCCCTGTTTATACTGGAGGAAAACACACACACACACAGATATATGAGTACAGTTCAAGATTCAAAGATCCTTTAATCAGGGTTATACATGCAGTTATCAGTGTGTCCGCGGAGTCGGAATGTGTGCGCCTATGTATTCAAAGCAGAAATGGTCTCCTGCATGAACCGGCTGCCACAAACTCTTCTAAAGTGTATGGAGGTCACATTGATACCATGCACGGCACACCTACAAAAAAAAAGAACACTTCTATTTGCTAGAACACGGTGTGCATGGTCGAATCCAACACCAAGACTGCCAGGTGGTATAAACAAACCCTTAAATTGTTGTCTCATGACAAAAACAAAAGCATTTTTACCCTCATTTTGCAGCAATAAGTAGTAATAGCTATTGTGAGTGAGAGGGCAGGTTATAAAGTATCTATTTCATCAAGAGAGTTGAGGTATTCGTCAAAACTTAAATGAAATAGGCCTACCTGTGCATTTAGAGCTGCTGCCTGTTGGATCTGTGTCTTGTTCAGGGCTTTGCTGAAGGGGTCCCCCTGGAACCGTGTGTTCTTGTGCATCACCTCACGGGGCTTCTTGAAGACCGAATCATCATCTTTCACTCCTTAAAGTAGTCAGGAAGACAAGATGTATAGGCTAGTGAATGACTTCCTTTTCATTACATTACATTTACATTACATTTATGCATTTAGCAGACGCTTTTATCCAAAGCGACTTACAACTCATCAACTATCAGTTCTATATCAACTATATGTTCAGGGCCAGTCTCCCCTAGAGCAACTTAGGGTTAAGTGCCTTGCTCAAGGGCACAACGGTGGCAGCCGGGATTCGAACCCACAACTTTTCAGGCTACTTACACGATAGCCAGGTTCCTTAACCACAACGCTACCACCACCCCCACCATACAATGCCCTTGTTTGTTTTGCTATAAACAAAGTAGTAAGACCAGTCTAGAAAAAGTAGAGCTTAAAGCACTGAAGATCTCTATGTCTAAAGGTATCAGAAAATGTTCAGGCCAGCACTGGTCACAGCTTTCATTTCATTTGGACCAAGGACCAAACAAAAATCAGGTAGCAAAATCAGATTTGCTGATGTTGGACCGGCCTCCAGTGGCCTGCCACTGTTAAAGCTCCAGCGCTTCAAATTTGACTTGTGGGGAACATTTACCATAAAAATTAAAAATAAAATAAAAAAATAAATAAAAATGGTCATATATGAGGTGTTTGTCAGCAGCCCACCAGCAGACCAACGGAAAACCAGTGAGCAAAACCCCAGTTTATTGGAGCAATTTGGAAACATGCACCTCCACTTCGTTTCCAGTACACGGAGCAAGGGCATCCACGACTTGCAGCTAGTGGATCATTAGGCAAATATACTGAATATTACATTGAGTGTTTGGTGACAAACCTGGTAAAACACATCCTGATCTGTGAGCAATTTGATTACACTCTGCAGCTCAGTATGGTCACCAGGCCTATTTGCATGGAGATAAAGGAACCAATCAAACCCAGGCTTTTACCTCTGACATGATGGAGGTGGGCTTAACGCCCAAAACTAAAATCAAGAAATCAAGGAGGTATTTTGATCCGTATTTGTTAATTCCACTTGAGAGAAGTGGAAAATGACAGCTAGGTGTCCAGACGAAGCTCAATCTCAGATTGAGGTAATCAAGTCGCAAGAGCCAGGCTATTAGGGTACGTGTTTTTACTAAGGCTTTGCCTTGCTGACTGCTTTATTAAGTTTAGGTGCAATGATCAGCCCTTACCTTCAGGATAGTACATGAGGGCGTTCTTAGCTTTGTACTCCCACGTCTCCACTCCTGCCTTTGTGCACTCTATGGCCTGCTTCTCTGATGAAGGCAGTGCCAAGTTCTCTTCATGGCGCTTTGATGAGAGAAAAAAAAAATCACAGATGAAGACTCTGGTTCTGAAATTGTACTTCCTGTCCTACTGAACTATTCACACGTGGAAACCTGACAGCTTTGTACACACTTAGGCCTTGTTTACACATATCCTGATATTTTATAAACAGATATATATATATATATACACACATCATCCATTTGGGCCTCTGGTTTACATGTAAACAGAGTTTTAGCTATCTCAAATGGATATTCTTTAAAACAGCCTTCGAGAGTCGAGATTTTTCAAAAAGCTGTATTTTCTGGATTCCACTGGCTACGTGTAACCACAATTTTAAAAAATAAACTGATAAAAAATCTCAATTTATAAAAATATCTAGATACGTGATAACGGCCTAATATGCACTACCTACGAAATGCTATATTGTGTGATGTGGTCTGTAAGTGTCTGGTGCTGGTATACATTGCTATGACATGAAGTAGGCTAATCACCATGCAGTACAGGACAGTCTGGCTAAATATTCCATAGTATGGCATGTGCTTTTAGATCTGGATATGTGGTGCTATAAAACAGTGTCTGACGTCTATCTGTCTGTGATTAATTACATGTCAAAATCAAAAAAGTGCACGCCGACTCTACTAAATGGGGTAATGTGTGGAGTCTTTACAGTGTGGTTGAGTGCATGATGTGGTTTGGGGTGAGTACCTGTTTGAACTCTTCCTCTGCCTCATAAAGCCAGGCATGCCTGAGTTTCTCCTTGTCCTTTGCCAGCTCCATTATCTGCTCAAAGGAAGCATTGTCCTCACTGGTGTTTTTGGCCAGAAACTTATCCAGAGATGGGAGCTCCTTCTCCTCTTCCTTTTCAGCATCCTTCTCTCCTGTAAAGATGCCACAAGAGTAATTCATAATTGGAGCTGTAGTTTGCAATGGTGTAACACTATATATTGTAGCCAGACCGTGCTGACAGGCACATTACACACACAGACCATCTTACCAAATTCTGTTCCTTTCATTCCAGACCTGGGTTTGCCATGGGAGGATGAGGGAGACGTTGGTCGACCCTCTGGAGTTTCAAATGAAGCCGGCGTCACATCTGAAACAAGCCGAAGTTATCAATGAACAACACTGAGCAATAACAGATTTGACCTAAACAACAGAAGCCATTGAAGGACAGAACAATAAAAGCTCAACTTTGCACTGCTAATATTCAGGAATTCTTTTGATCAGGAAATAAATCTATCCCTGTGGTATGTCCGCTGCTTTTTCTGTCATTGACTGGTGTTTACAGAGGGGTGAAGCATTCGATTCGGTTCCCTGATTGGAATGTGTGTCCCCCAATGTTTTACACTGAAGCGCTAGTCGGTTGCCGTAGCTGAAAGCGCGTAGATGGGATTTGGAACTGTGAATACGCCTGGTTTTTAATGAAATTCAATTCAACAGCGTAAAGGGACCAGTAAACCAAATCAGGTGCTTCAGGGGCCTTCCCTAGTACTAAATTAGTCGGCTGATACATATAACACTTTACAAATTGCGTACAACCACTTACTTTTCTAGACCCTATACTTACATGGCATATTGACGCGAGGTGTGGATCTGTTCGATGCTGATCCGAACTTAATGGCGATTTCTCGCATCTTCTCCAAGTCCCCATTTTCCTCTGCCTCCAAGTAATCTTTCTGAGCCTGTAGCTTTGTAACATCTGGGAAGAAGTCTCTCTGAATGATCTTCTCTAAACCCTGTAAGGCATGAACACAGACATATGAACCCCAATCCTAGAGACCAACATCAGAAATAAGGACTACTTAACTGTAAAAATGGAGCATCCCAAAATGCCTGCGATCCTAACGTTACCGTGACTGTCAGTTTATCGTACTTCACCGACACATCTGCAGCATTATTACGTATTAGCATTTCCGTGGCTAGTTTACATTTCACGGTATATATTCTACTTGGCCTTACTCTCGAGAAGATAGTTCGAGGAGATAACATTTGATCTCTGAACGTCATGACAAATATGAAAATAACCGTAACTTATATATATGACATAAGGTTCAGCGTCAACAATCAAATTTGTAAACTGAAACAGACAACGCTAATGGCAAACTAGGCTAGATACATTAACCTGCCACAGCTGGCAGAATTCTCAATAAATACAATCCTGGTTCGTTTTAATTATTACCTCAATATATTCCTCTTCATCAAGGACCTTCTTATTGCTCTGCTTTAGTTCTTCTGCTGGTTTTCTGATAGCGAGAGTTGTAATTAACGAATCGGACTTGTTAGCCTTCTCAAGGCTTCCTTGCATTGTCCCACTTGTTATGCTAACTACGTTACACTTGAACTTTAGTAGCCTATATCTGCGAAAGATGAA
Organism: Tenualosa ilisha; assembly: GCA_015244755.2. Classification (NCBI taxonomy): domain Eukaryota; kingdom Metazoa; phylum Chordata; class Actinopteri; order Clupeiformes; family Clupeidae; genus Tenualosa; species Tenualosa ilisha. Next base: position 3,892,674 of record PYXC01001974.1, on the reverse strand, counting down.
TCGTAAGTCGTACGTTTGTTTACTATTCCAATCATGTGTTTACAGATATTTTACTATGTTTAATATACAAATTAAATGTCCTTTCAAAAGCACATTTTTCCCGACTTTAACTCTTAACTAGCAGCACAGCACATTGGGAAATAACAATCGTCATATCCGGAATGACGAACTTTCAACGTTCGTTTAACATGAGAACCTGGAGGAAAGGATAAATATTTTACCGCCCTCTACCGGCGAAGTTGGTGTACATTCAGCAACATCCAAACCCTAAACTGAGGCAGATTGTTTTGTCCATAAAATATAGCATGCAGAAGTACAGCTGTGTTAAAAACAAACAAACAAACAAAGTTAGTTAAAAGTATAAATAGCCTACCCATTCTTTACCCAAGTGGTAGCCTACTCATCTGAAGTAGTAGCCTACAAGCTCTGAAAGCTCTGTTTTCAAGGTATAAAAGTAAAAAGTACCCCAGCCTGTTTGAAGTACCTTGTTAACTAAAGGAAACAGACTGTTGCCTGTAAACATATTCCAATGTAACCACTGTAACAATTATTTCACTGTCCTGGCCCTCCACCATCCTGACGGTGTTTCATATCATAAGATTTTCAGGCAAGCTTAATGAAAAAGGTTGAATATGGTTGCTGACCAATAGGCCTAGTATAGGTATGAATTCTTTCTCCATTTTAATGAGTAAAAGCAAATGACAAAACAAAGGATAGGCCCTTTATTTCAGTATTTTCTGTTAAAGCACAGGATTCAACAAAGATGTTTTCTGTCACCATGTGCTGTATGTGTAACTTTTGTTTTTGACATAAGTGCAAAGGCACCCCCACTATTATTGTCCCACTATTATTGACCTTTATGATGGGAATGCAGGTACATAAAGACACAGAACAGAAGTCAGTTGAATAGTTAATAACACAGAGACTGCTTAGAATCAGCTATTTATTTGAATATTTATTTGAGGTAAAATGTTCTCCACAGAACTCTGGGTTCCCTGAGTAGCTTATGAAAGGGTTCTTTAGAGATTCCCTTTAGAAGTTCCCCCACAGCAAAAAACTGAGGAACCGCCAAAAGTAATTTGAAGATCTTAATTTTTTACAGAGTTCTGTTATGCTTATATGTTATGCTTATATTTATATTATTTATTTATATTATTATATTATTGAGGTTGTAAAGGTACACCATTTCCTTGCATTGAGAATTTCCCTCAAATGCAACTTAAGGAGTAAAAAGCACTGTACAGTACTTAACTATTTGTACCCATCTCTGGTTTAGGTGTTAGGCATTTAGGAGATTGCCACTCCAACTCGTGTTCTATTGCTTAATTATCATCATGGACAGAGTATGATTATTTTCAAGGCACACTAGTATGTCATACCTTTGCTTTGTATCCCCACAATTTTTTTTCTCATCTATGTGGATGTATGAATATATCAGTAATTCTGCAGGACAGATGGTATCCAGAAGATGTCACACTCGCTCTGTAGAAAATACACAAGGACACAAGGACAGCACGTCTCGAATCTGTCAAGTTGTTCTGCTCTAGTCTTCAAAACCCAAAGTTAACTACAAGCTGCTACATAAACAGTTCAGTCTTTGTTCATTGATGGAATCCACATAAAAAGATTCACAGCGGTAGAGGACTTCAATATAAGGATAGTTTCTCTCCACCTTTTTATTGTGAAGCTTTTTCAAGGGCCATTCACATTTAAGGCAAATCTAACCCTAAATCTAAAGCCTTGTCTGAATACATTAATTTTTGTGCAAAGGCTGATGAAAGCAGATAGAACAAGGGTTCTTTATTTCTCTCTTTCTCCTCGCTCTTCTTTTTCTGTCCTTTATATAAGGGTATGTTGTATAACAACTTTACTCCTCACAAACACTTCTCCTTTTAAGCTGCTCCAGTTTCAATTACCTTTTTAAATGGGCTTCGTTGTGAGCGCATAGAGACCAATAAATAAATAGACTCAGATCAGTCTCGGGGAAAAGCATTAACTTCCTTTGTTGCAAATGAATCAGATACACCTGTGTCTGTATATCTTTGCTCCTTCACGCAAATACCTAGGTGTCCATGGGCACACTATATGTTGCTGCTTACATAACTTTACACTTTACGCTTCGTCCGCCCGTGACCCTTGTGTAAGCGAGTAGAGGAAAGTTCACCGTTCACTATTCCCAACCTACTTTCTCATTCTTCCGGTTACCCCATACACCAAAGTCCGGGACAAAGATAAATTATCCATGTTATCGCCGTATTCGGTGAGGTCGGAGGTTTCTCTGATTCTGTCACAGACTAAAAGCCATCATAAGAAACAGCTGAAGTTTGCAGTAGTGGTTTAAATATGTACGACATTATTGTTGTTGGCGCAGGGCTGTCTGGATTAAACGCAGCCCATCTCTTACTGAAGAGAGATGCTAAGTTAAAACTTTTGATTTTGGAAGGAAAAGGTTTGTTGTTCGGTTCCACACGCCTTCTATATTGCTTTGATAATGGTATTTTATTGTCGATTGTCGCCTACTAAATACATTTTCGACATTTGTTTTGTGGACATAGATCGAGTAGGAGGACGCACTCTAACGCAGGATGTCCTAGCTGCTGATGGAGTTGACAGCTGGGATCTTGGTGGACAATGGGTAGCCAGGTAAGCTATTTCAAGTACTGTTCTTATGTAAATAAGGCTACCCACAACCCTATTTCTTTTACACCTAAGCCGGTCAGTAAAACGAGCGTCTCACTCGACAAGTCAGTGTGGCTTTAGCAACAATAAGGGGACAACCAATGTTGTGCAAGACAACAAATGATGAGTTAAAAAGCTTGGTCAGCGAAAACGTTATTGGCAAGGCGTACTTCAGTAGAGGCCTCAAGAACATTTTCAATTCATGGGAACCCGAGTAGGGTAGGCCAACTTTTTGGGATGCGCCATCCGACAGTAGACGGGATAGATACCAATCTGTTCAATAACTAACTAGAAAAGCACTCCCAGAGCGCAGACCACCGCCAAGGTAATATACAATACAAGGCAATGATCCAATACAAATTTCAGACGGTGTTCCGGATCACCACCAAAATTTAACCATCTGTTCGTTGGCCTAATAACAACGTTGTCCGAAAATTTCATCCAAATCTGGACAGTACTTTTCGAGTTATCTTGCTCGCAGACAGACAGACAAACGCCAGCGAAAACATAACAAGTCTGAAACATACATTCTCCTGATAGAATTCTGAAATGTTTGCGCTCAGTTTCATAGAATTTCTTCTACCATATGCAGTTCTCAGACCCATGTGATGGATCTCATAGAGGAGCTTGGATTGGTAGTGTACCCACAATACACCACGGGCAAGAAAGTGCATCACTTGGGGGGTCCTAATGCCAAGATCAGCACCTACACCTCCAGTATCCCAACACTCTCCCCACTGGTCCTAGTAGACTTCATGCAGTTCCTTTGGAGGGTAAGTGTACCAACTCCTGTGAATATGAATATGCAACAAATCCAGAGTAGTAGCCCAAATAAAAAAGGGAGATACTCCAGTGCTCAGTCTGATGGAGTGAAGTAGCAACCTTGCTAAAGTGTTAGAAGACTTTCTTGAGAGCAGAAGTCAAATTGAAGCACTTGAAGAGTTCAGATGTGAAACCTTCTAAGTCTATTTGGGATGAATTTACAGAAATATATTATATTTTAAATAAATATATATTTTGAAGTTTATTATTATTCGAACTCCAGTTGGACTGTTTTGACTAGGTTTGTTTTTTATTTGATAATAACATTCAAATTGCATTTTGATAGAGAATACTTGGAAATGATTAACAAAACAACCTAATTGTTTGCATATTTCTGAAGATGGATTTAGAGGGCTTTGCATCTGAGTTCTTCATTTGTCAGGTGGTAGTTGCAGGACTGAATTAATTCACTTCACCTGCTGGGCCTACGGTGATGTATGTTGTCTATACCTTAATGTATTTGTGCTGTATTAATGTAATTTCTCTGTGTGATGACGTAGGCCTATTAACTAATCGATAACAGTAGGCCTAATTGCTCAGATGCAAAATTCGATATGTACCTTTTCCCAATAACATTCATGATTAATAAATTGTGCATTCTTGGTAGACTAATACTAATAACACAGCAGTTGCGTTCTTAAGATTCATTAAATTGCACCTAAACAACCCAACTGAAGTTTCATGGAAAGCATAATGAAATAAAAATAATTTAAATGGGCAAAATTATAAAATAATCTAAATCTAAAAATGCATTAAAATGGAGGATAGCCTATAGCTGGACTTAGTGTCAATACTGCAAAGACTGAGTTTGACTCAGAGAGAAGCAGAAGATCATATTCAGTCTTCAGTGACCTCAGCACAGCTTCTCTTGTAAGCTATGATTAGATGCTTTGGCTCTAAGTGTTCTGTCTCTTCTAAAATGCAGCATTAAGAGCTATCAGTTGAACTGTTCGATTGAACCATATCTGTTATCTTTTTGTTTATTATAAATGGGGTAAGATGGATTCACAGGCAAAAAAAAATCAACCTTAGAAACATAGCCAAAGGTTTTAGTTAGTGCACAAGACATGATGCTGCAATTTTCTGATCTGTTTCTACTCTCTTTACTTTTAGTATGAGCACTTTCCTCTTCTCTCTCTTTCAGTCTCTCATTCACTTTCTTCCCCTCTCTTCCCTTTATGTCTTTCTCGTGCTCTTTCTTTTCATTTATTCTACAAAACTAATACTAATGTGAAAATGAAAGTATAATAAAAACTAATAGTCTGGTATGTGCAGCCTCTATTTTAAACGTGTCTTAAAGTAAACACCTCCATTTTGTCAACTAAATTCTATGTTCAAAAAAAGAGTCCTTCTACTTTAGTGTTTGGACACAATCTCAGTATGAATCTCATCTCCATGGCTCAGCTCTTTCTAAGCAGAGGAGCTGTTTTGAACTGGTGCTTGGCCAACATGATTTGTCTCTTGCCTCAGAGGAGGATCAGGATATGATGTCAGACAAGACAAGGTGTCAGAAAAGACATGATGTTACATTGAAAAGACATGAGATCAGGACTGAACTGGCGGCAATGTGAGACTGACAGGATGTCAGACTGCCAGGCTTTGATGTCATATTGGCAATATGTGATGTTAGATTGCCAAGCTTTGATGTTAGATTGACAGGATGTGATTTCAGATTGCCAGGTTATGATATTAGAGTGACACAATGTGATGTCAGATTGACAGGCTGTGGAAGTCAGTGAATGTGGAGGAGCCTTGGCAGAGCCCTGATGCCCTCCGCTTGGATGGCATGACTTTGTCCTCCTACATCGAGCAGCACGTATGGACCAAAGGTATGGAGGAAGTCACTTCCATTGAAACGTATTTTATAACCTGTCCCTCCCCCACCCACCCCCCATAACCTGGATGTATGGTTGTGTTTGAATGACAGTTGGGAATGAATTTATGATTTTCAGATTGGAAGAGTCTGCCGTAACCTGTCGGTGCCAAATACTCTTAAGTCCTCAAAACTCATTTACACATCACACCACACGTGCTTGGGGTAATGGATGTGCCGTTGAAACGGATGTTTGTATAGAGCTGGCCAGATGATTCACAACTGTGTACTGTGAACTCACAAATATGTTAAATGCGTCATGCCAGGCAGCCTGGGGAGCTTCCGTCTGGCAGTAGGGATGTTCACCGACACTAGCTTTAGCGCTGACTGTGCAACCTCACATGTGCTGTGTGTGGAGAGGGGTTCCATAAAGATGAAAAAAAATCACATTGATTTACCTCAGTAGACATGGTGGGGGCTGGCGATTATAAAAAGTCATTCAGGGAATTGAAGATTTAAGTGCCGAGTCATAAGTAAAGCTCTTCCGCACTTTGTAAAGATGGTGGCAGCAGGGTGACGCATGGTGGCACTTTTGGCCTAATGGATCTCCATTCCATCACACAACGGGAGACCTAATCACCGTGCAGTCCGCCACCCCCATAATGGCTTTCCAGCCATTCACTGTACAGAACAGGAAGAATGCACAGTTGGGAGCATGCAACAGATTAGTCTAGTGGCCTGTGTGGTTAGAGACTTAAAGGCATAGCAGGCAGGCCTGTGATTTTTTTACCTACCGAGCTTCCCCTATAGTCGCCAATTGACATCACACCGACAATGTTGTAAATTCTCATCAATGCATGTGGATTTGTTTGCAAACCAAAGAATAGGAATCAGCAATGATCATTTTTGTAGTTATGTTGACTGACAAGGTAATAAACACGATTTCAGTTTCATGCAGTTTGTAAGTGTTGCAACTGCACAAATGAGCGATAGAGGGGGCAGAGAGAGCCTTCCTTTAACCCATAACGAGCCTTTTAACCATCTGGGTACGAAGTTAGTAAATTAACCTAAAAACAACATAACATTGCCAGGTGTGCCTTTAACAGGCCCGAGGCCTGAGAAGCAGTCTAAAGAATTTAAATTTGCAAGAGATTTGTCTCATAAGCAGCCTAAAGAATGTTTGCCACATTACAGATTAGCAGAATCAGCTTAAAGAATTTCATTACGCATGTGTCTACATTTTGCTGAACTGGTGGAGAAAACTGGGCTTACACAATGAAGACCACAAAGGGGTTGGGAGCACATTTACACACCAGGGCAAATAGCTTTGGAGCAGTGTTAATTTCCTATATTGTCACTGTGGAAACCTCTATTTCAGAAAACAGTGCTGTTGGTCAGTCATCATGGTGGTCTGTGAGTTTTTGACATATTTAACATGCAACTATGTGGTCATATGTTAAGATATAATGGCAACTTTGACAACATGTCCAGTTATGTATGAAATACATGTTGCTCAAAAAAAAAAAAAATTGGAAATTGGGATCCACTTGATCTTCACTCTCTTAGCACAGCAGAACCCAGCACATCCAGTTGTGTTAACCCGTTTTCACTGGTTTCACAAATTGGTTCACAAAGTGGTTTTCACATAGTTTTAAAAAAAAAATTACACAGCTTTCTTAGAAAGCTCACAAACTCCAATGACGTACTATTACTACTTACTACCTATTACTACTTACTACCTATTACTACTTACTACTGGAGCAACTGGAAAGAATCTATTCACAGCCAAAAAGATCTGCAGTCTGCAGACATATGAATTACTAATGTCACTGCGTAAATCTCTTCCTCCATAATTCTTCAATCCACAATCATTCTTCATGCATATAGGATACCACTTTTGGTGTTTGGTATTTGCAAAGGTGGGTCAGAGAGGCAGCAGCATATGAGTAATTGTGAAAGTGTCCATGTTTTGATGAAAAAGGAAGGTCAATGAAAATTGGAAAGTGACTGATGCAGTGGACTGTATTGTACAGTATATTTGCCTAGCTGCTTATTATAAGTGTTGCATTGTCAATGACAATGACTTTACTGTAAGTGTAAGAGATAAGAATAAAATTTATGTTGTATGTTTATTTATGTTGTCTTTTTCACATTCAGTAACCAGCTAAATGGCACAGACATAGCAAAACCTAAGGCAGAATCTGCTTATTTTGAAAGCAAAGTTTTGCATTTTGTCATCCTTTGTGTCATTATTGACTGAGAGTACTCACTCATCTGACCACTGATTGTGTTTGAAGGAAAAAAATGCGTTTTCTGCATGTTTAAAATGTTTTGTCGCTGTTAGAGCCTTTTGCAAACAGAAGGTGTGATTTTGGGCAGAGTGCTCCTGTTTAGGCCTTTGTGCTAACTGATTTCAAAATGTGGGTTCTGAAGTGATGGCTGCGTCAAAGCAATCAGCAAAAACCCGTGACAGAGCCAGCAGAGGAGAGCCATTCACTGATGTTAAAAACTCATGCCCATTCCCATGCCCTCATTTTTGTGTGTAGGAGGTCTGCATTGTGTTACTTTGGCAGATAACGTGGTAGTGTGTGTGTGTGTGTGTGTGTGTGTGTGTGTGTGTGTTCTCATTGCCTGCCACTATGCTTCTGCCAGCCCTGTGTCTCTCTACACTGCATTTGACACACTGACATACCACTTTCCAAAGCTGATCTATGTCAGACTGTATGAGAAAAGCTATATTGTATATGTGTTACTTCAAGTTGTTTCAGTTTTTTGTTCACTACACATTGATTGCCATTGACCTGTTGCTGAGTGATAGCATGTGCTATAGTTACTGTGGCATTAGTAATTTTGGGTGAAGTAAGAAGAGTTTTGGTGGCTGTAGTGCATTTTACAGCTAATGTTAACTGATGTGTGTTTGTAAAGCACACTGTATGAAAAGTTTTGAAATGACAGACAATGTACAGAGACAGGTCTGAAAATATTTGGCAGAAACTGTCAAATAGGCGCCAAACTGAAACCGAACAACTATAATGTGACACAGAAACAGGAAAATGTAGAGGATGTTTGAGCCTGATGGGAAGCTTCCTCCTGCTCCAACCACTGAAAAAAAGCCTCAGATATGATTTAAATAAACCTAACCAGACTTGACCATCATGTCTGTGGTCCACGATATCTTCTGCTCTACAGAAAACCTTTGTGCCTTGTGCCTCTAATGGCTAAGACAAAATCTTGTTCTCTTGTGCCTCATGTCATACAACACCAAATTCTTTGTCGTTCTAGAAAAAAAGGCCATTTCCTCATAACTCACCGTATAATGGCAGCTTTTCACCTTTCTTACAGTTATTGGGTACATTTTGGCATGAAGGCACTTTCAGTTTCTTTTTTTCTCCTTTAGCCAGAGTGCACTTGTTTCTCAGCACTGGCTTATGAAAAGGAGGGGAAACAAGAGTGGGAGGAGCATTAGAAACAAGAGTGGGAGGAGCATTAGAAATTGATTTTTGACAGTTGAACCCACATTTGGTGGGTTCAGACTCGCCAAAACGCTTAACTTTTCTTCACAAACTTGCTCCTGTTGACAGCATTAGTTTTCATGCATTTTTTTTCATGCTTATATGGCTTTTATTATAGTGCAGCCAACAGCCTTTACTTCGCCACCAACTTTAAATATAAAGTTTTACAGAGATTTATATCTTCAAAATCTGTGGAAAATGACTTGGAGAAGGAAGTTGGTCTGTTCATGAATTTCTAAAGAAGTGTTCACTGCTGTAAATGCCTTTTGGATCAATGCAATACAATGTAATGCAGCCACAAATTACTTATCATAGTCAATGTTACCGATGTGATGATTGAGGTGATTTGAAAAAGTGACAAACAAAAGACCACCTTGCCATCTTGCAGCCTTGAATGCATGGTAAATTCCTCTAGATTTCTGTCTGTCTGTTTCTCTCTTAATGTTTCTCTCTGTTACTTAAAGCCAACTGGCAAATGGTTAGAATGAATAGATGGAATGGCTTATAAGAGTGTGTCTGTGTGTATGTGTGTGTGTGTGTGTGTGTGTGTGTGTGTGTGTGTGTGTGTGCAGAGCTGAAGGAGGAGTTGGCCCTGTGTAGTCGTGCAGTGTTTGGAGTGGAACCATCTCAGATGAGCCTCCTGTTCTTCTTGATGTATTCGGCAGCTGCAGGGGGGGTCCTTCAGCTCCTGGAAACCACCCCTGGGGCTGCACAGGAGTTTAGAGTCAAGGTTATCCCCCCAATACACACACACACACACACACGCACACTCACACATACACATTGTGTGATTGTGTGTGTGTGTGTGAGTATGAGTGGTTTAGAAATACACAGAAAAAGAAAGGTACCTAGATTGATTTGGAGGATAGTGGAAAAAGACAGAGTGCGCATGAGAGAAAGACAGACATTTAGATATAAATAGAGAAGCGAGATATGTAGATTGATCGGAGGATAGGAGAGTGAATGAGAGAGAAGACTCAGATAGAGAGAGATACAAAGAAAAAAATGTTGAACAAATTGATGGAAGACAGAGAGATACAGGAGGAATGGAGAGAGAGAGAAAAAGAAAGAGAATAATTGAGGGCTTTGTCACAGTGATGGATAAGGAGAGACAGAGCTATCTCTATAGCTGTACAGTAGTTGCTGATGCCTCAAGTCAAACAGCAACAACACACTTACATCAAACAGACACAGAAGGAGGTGCACACAAGCGGGAGGCACTGCAGGGCTCGGGTGAGAGAGGAGCAGAAGAAGAGGAGGCGCAGCAGGGCTGGGCAATAGAGAAGCAGAAGGAGAAAGCTCAGTACATCTAAAGAACTGAAGAAGGAGGCGCAGCAGGGCAGTGTCT